>CACVKI010144809.1:58788-107679 GCA_902732785.1 Trichogramma evanescens
AAGCCATAGTTAGGGTGATGGTCAAAAAAATTTTTTTTCTCAAATTATGTACTTTTGAAGAGTACATTGAAAAGTGAAAATCCTGAAAGTTTCAGACCTCTAGGTCCAACCTTATTGGATTTTCAGGGCTTCAAAGTTGAATTTTCTTTTTCTGCTGATATTCTGCTTGCAATTCTGATTTTCTGGGGTTAACATGAAAAAAATTGTTGAATCATGGTTTTTAATGTAAAATTTGATGTACAATTCAAATTTGTACTTACAAATCATATATACAACTTCTAGACCCATAAAAATGATATTTTCAGGAAATCATCCTGTCAATCTCAAAAAATAAATTTGTTCGTCTCCTTCGATCAGGCCGATATTGTAATATGTTCATCGATACATCAAAATACAACTTCTGATAAATTTTGGTTATCGGCAGACAAACAGAATTCATTATTGAGCTCAATATGAGTCAAGAATCAAGGAAAATTAGAGAAAAACCATGTTTCTTGACTCATATTAAGCTCAATAATGAATTCTGTTTGTCTGCCGTTAACCAAAATTTATCAGAAGTTGTATTTTGATGTATCAATGAACATATTACAATATAGGCCTGATCGAAGGAGACGAACACATTTATTTTTTGGGATTGACAGGATGATTTCCTGAAAATATCATTTTGATGGGTCTAGAAGTTGTAAATATGATTTGTAAGTACAAATTTGAATTGTACATCAGATTTTACATTAAAAACCATGATTCAACAATTTTTTCATGTTAACCCCAGAAAATCAGAATTGCCAGCAGAATATC
Organism: Trichogramma evanescens; assembly: GCA_902732785.1. Taxonomy (NCBI): domain Eukaryota; kingdom Metazoa; phylum Arthropoda; class Insecta; order Hymenoptera; family Trichogrammatidae; genus Trichogramma; species Trichogramma evanescens. The sequence goes on from CACVKI010144809.1 coordinate 59,587, forward strand.
AACAAAAAAAGAAAATTTAACTTTGAAGCCCTGAAAATCCAATACGGATGGACCTAGAGGTCTGAAACTTTCAGGATTTTCACTTGTCAATGTACTCTTCAAAAGTACATAATTTGAGAAAAAAAATTTTTTGACCATCACCCTAACTATGGCTTAGCCCATATATTTACAATTATCATGCAGTACTTCTTTTCGCACTTGCCTCAAGTGTAGTCCTTGAGACCTTCGTGCACTTTTATTTGGTGCTTGATCAAAGTCGATTTTTTTCCGAATTTCTTCTCACACTTGTCACATGCATAATCTTTGCAACCTTCATGAACCGTCTTTTGATGTACGAGCAAATTCCATTTGTGTCCAAATTTCTTTTCACACCTGTCGCATACAAAATCTTTGCGACCTTCGTGTACTGTCTTTTGGTGATTAAGCAAATTATTTTTTTGTCCAAATTTCTTCTCGCATTTGGCACATGGGTAATCTTTACGACCTTCGTGGATTGCCCTCTGGTGCCTTAATAAATCTGATTTAAATCCAAATTTTTTCTCGCACTTGTCACATACGTAATCTTTGCGACCTTCATGTACTGCGTTTTTGTGCGAAAGCAAAGCTGGTTTGTTTCCAAATTTCTTCTCGCACTTGTCGCATGCAAAATCACAGCAACCTTCGTGTAATGTCAATTGGTGGTAGAGCAAACTCGATTTATGTGTAAATTTTTTCTCACACTTGTCACATGTGAAATCTTTCCGACCTTCGTGTACTATCTTTTGGTGTAAAAGTAAAGTCCATTTTTGTCTGTACTTCTTCTCGCAACTATTGCAAAAATAATCTTTTCGACCTTCGTGGACTGCCCTTCGATGAACAAGCAAATTTGATTTTTTCCCAAATTTTTGCTCGCATTTGTTACATGCAAAATCTTTCTGACTTTCGTGTAATTTCCTTTCGTGGTAGAGCAAACTCGATTTTTGTGTAAATTTTTTCTCACATTTGTCGCATGAATAATCTTTGCGACCTTCGTGAACTGTTTTTTTATGTAAGAGCAAGTACGATTTTTGTCCAAATGTCTTCTCGCACGTGTCACATACGTAATCTTTGCGACCTTCATGGACTGTATTTTGGCGCTTGATCAAATCTGATTTTTTTCTAAATTTCTTCTCGGGACCATTACAGGTGAAATCTTTGCGATCGTCATGTCCTTTCTTGATGTGTAAGAGCAAACTCTGCTTACTTGCAAATCTCTTGGCGCACATTTCACATAAATAATCTTTGAAAACTTCGTGGAATATTTTTGTATGCTTCAGTAAAGTAGATTTGTTTTCAAATTTCCTCTCGCACTTGAGGCATGAGTAATCTTCACGATCTTTATGTACTAATTTCTGGTGCGTAAACAAACTCGATTTTTTCACAAATTTCTTCTCGCACCTGTCGCATGTAAAATCGTTGCGGCTTTTATGTTCTGATATTTGGTGTCTACTCAAATGACTTCGGAACTCAAATTTTTTTTCGCACATGTCACAAGTGTAATTTTTTTTGTCTTTGGGACTTGTGCCTCGTTGAGTTATCATGCTTGATTCTAATGTAAGTGCCTCGTGACTAGTGTCACCAACATATTTTTTGTCGTCTGAAACAACAATGTCATGTTTACTCAAATTATTTTTAGAGACAACTTCTTCGGCTTTCTTCTCACTTTTATTCATTTTTGTATCTGAATTAAATGATGAGTCCTTCTAATTAGTGTTACGAAAATTTAACAAGTTTCATTTATCTGTTTGATGTTATGGGTTGTTCCGTCGGGAAAGACAACATTCAAACTAACTAGTTTTTACTTTAATGAAATGATCAGTCTTCAAGGGACTATTTTAAAATCGTTAATAAATTATTTTGTTTACAATTAAGGTGCCGATTTATCTGTTGTTCTTACTTTATTCAAAATAGATTAAAATACTAACTTGGTAACGTTTCTTTCCAGGAGTTTTTAAACTTTCTAAAACTAAGTACTTCTAAACAAACTCTCGACACACAGAATCGAGTATATAAATAATAAAAAAATTTGATATTCATTCTAAAATTAGTTGCTACGCCTGCTGCTAAATGTTAGCATGATTCATTTTAATCGTTAATTATAATTTTTAAAAAACAAATAATTCATTTCGAAGAAAGGACATGATAATATAAAAAAATTCCTCTTTTATTATTTCAATTTATATTTGAAATCAATTACGATTTCTAACATTGGTTATCATCTTGGCCTAGTGCACTATTCTTACATAAGGGTATTTAATTTCTAAAGAAATAGTTATCGTTTCCATAGATATATGATGACGCCATATTTACCAAATCGAAATGCTTAGATATCTGATTATATGTATAAGAGTTTTTTAAAAGATTCTTTTGTTCAAAAAAGAAAGAGAGTAAATATGTGCACATTATCAAGATGGTGCCAGAAGATTTTTAGGTCACGTACAACTGAGTTTAGATTTACTAGGGTTTTGATTTTTATTTACTTTTTACCGTTGATACTTATATACTTTTTTTATTACTTTATAAGTTTCTAATGTATTCAATAAGCATGGTGAAAAACGATTTGCTGTGACTTTTAATAATTTACAATGTTTGGCGAATGGCAGTATTCCAATTTTTGGTAATAAATAATGATATCACGTGTGAGAGCAATGCTCATTTAATTTGATATGATATTATTGAAATGATAAGTTTGTACAATTTCAGTAAATCCGTATTGTTTTAGTTCTGAGCCAATACTGTTCTACGTCCGTAATCTAATAAAAATTGATTTTTTCCGCCTACCCTGGTTGAAATTTCATTAAAATAAACGCCCTAGGGAATGAGATCTTTATATTTTGATGAACGGTAAACCAGTGCAGATCAAAATTTCTAATGCGCTATTGGCCTTCTAATTTGACGCGTGACTTTCAAAACGCGATCGGTATGGAATTTGAAGTTTAGTGCGTTGCCCATGCACATCGCTCAACAATTTTAAACTTCGTCAAATGAAAAGCTGTTTAAATCCTACGAGCTCGTGTGAAGACACTTTTTTGTTACATTCAGTACCAGACCATTTAAATCGTAGAAAAATACATCGTACTAGTTGGTAAATAGTAATCGATCGGTACACAGTAACTATTGAAAAAACCTCGCTATTCTCTATATCCACGTAAAAAATGCCAAGAAGCTTTATATACTGATCGTCGATACGGCAGGAATTGTACCCGCTGGTAAATGTTGTACACGGCAAAACCGTTCACCGTTCGTCTAGTTGGCTAATATAGAGAGCAATCGATTTTTGAAAAATTCATTTGAGAAAACTTCATTAGTCTCGCAATCAATGAACTATCTCGGACTAATTGAAACGTATACCGATGTTTTTTTTTCTTTGCTCCAAGATTCTATCATCGTTTTACCAACAAATTAATTCTCGACTCTTGTACTTTCTACGCTCGAACGTATTATATGCGTTTCATTCGAAATTTACTCGAGAGATAAAAATAATCCCAATAGTAAATTGCATTTTTGCCACGTATCCTATATGTTTCACGTGAAAATTCTGGGCGCTCCGCGCGCACTGAATTTGTTTGGGTGTATATGTCGGCGACCTACTTTTGAAAATCGGTAACACACAAATTGAGCTCCGAGAGCCAATACACATACACAGTTTACAACTTGTGATATATTAATGTATTTATTTAATTGATTGTTAAATTTGATGCGTGCGCGCGTTCGAGTATATGCATGGCGTATGTAAGGGGCTATTACTTTACATTTTTATTCGTGTATATTATACATTGAATCTCGCAAAGATGCAACGCGTATATACCACGAGGCATGCGTAATTTTTTAATGCCCGCGAACGCCGAAGGATCGAGTTTTGAAGGTATAACGGTAAAAATTATCGATCGCCGCATGTGTGGTAGAATTATTGCGTGCTACTTATTCCGCACGAAATATAATTGATACGAGCGGGGTAATGGGATTAATTTTCGATGCATCAATTCATGAGTAAAAACCATAAATAAACGAGTGACCCACGAATCTCCGGCTATTGTTTATGAACTGTTTGTCTTTTTCAAAGTTCGATGGAAAATTTACATTTCAGGTCTTCGGGAACTCGCACGCGCACACATGTTTTTTAAAGCGCGATAAATGTAGTAGCGTTTTTACCGCAATGCCGGAAGAATGCTGCGCGCGCGCGGTGCAGATTCAATGGACACTTAATGCTGTTTTTGCCGCAGCAGTAAACACACACACACATACAGACAAAACCCGGAAAAAATAAATAGTGTGTTGGCATACTTAAAGCGACATTTTGAGAAAGTTATAAAAAGCCATCTCGCGTACATACGTATACGCTCATGCGTAAAGGGAAAAACATCCTTTAACGGAAACGCTACTGTGGGTTGAATTTCCTATACACGCTAAAAGAATACTTTTACAATGATTCATGCACGTTGTAACGAATGTATATTGAATATTGGAGGTTCATAAAGTGGAGAAATAACAAAAACCACATTTTGTATTTGTAAAACGAATTTTTACGAAAAAAAACACATGATTGATGGAAAACAGAGTTGCAGGTGAAGTATACAGTAAATGACATTGATGATATAAACAATTAATGTAATGATGATTGTAATTATGATAGAATAAAAATTAACCGCTAAATACACATTATTATTATCATCCGCGGCACACAGCAGGCGCAGCAGTGAAAGTCTTCGAGCGATGTAGTCGGTGTGATGCGCTCGCGAGCTAGCAAATTACAATGTGTACCGCAATTTGATTAAATTCGCACAATGCTATATTTATAAACTACGCAATTTACGTAACCATGAAGTGATATGTACAAAAGTTATGTAACCATTGGCGTTATTTTTTTACGTCTAGGAGAGAAAAAAAAATTAAATAATAATACGATGTATGAAAAAATAAGTAAGTAACAATAACGTAACATTTTATGGTGGTGTCGAGTATACACTAATCGATCCTCTTCTAATTTTTGATTGTCAAACATTTTTGCGTATAAATTTGTTGTCGACTAAATCTATGTAATCGGTATCTCATACGTGAACAGTCTTAACTAGATACTTTCAAAAAACGACAAAAAAACGACTTGAATTTTTTTCTTCTTCAATCTCGATATAACCAAGCAAATCATTCACTCGTCCAGGTATAAAAAAAAAAAAAAATAATCATCATTCACGACTTAGATGGATGTCAAATCAGTGACGATACGCTTGATAGGCCTGATTCTGAGCCGAGTAAGCTCCGGAGATGTCCTCCCAGCCGGAGCCACCGCCGGGGATGGCCTGAGGCGCCGCGGCCCATCCGGACGAAGGTATGGCGGCGCCACTCGAAACGCTCAGCTGGGGCGAGGCGGCCCAGCCCGCCGACGAGATGGCGTTGGCGCCGCTGCTCCAGCCGCTCGAGTAGGCCGTGGCGTCGTGGCTGATGCTCTTGGTCATGTAGTTGCGCAGGCCGATGAAGGCCGAGATCGCCAGCGATATGAGCGACGCGATGATGGCCTTCTTGGCGATGAGGGTGATGCCGAAGTAGAAGAGCGAGGCGAGCACGCCGAGCTTGACCTTGGCCAGGATCAGCACCGGCCACAGGGACTTAAGCAGCTTCTTCTTGCCGCGACCTGTTCGAAGATCGACAGAGAAACAAAAAAATCACGTCACAACAGGCTTCTTCGAGAGAGATGCAGCGCGCGCGATCCGCGAGGGAAAGCGCGAGTGCCTATGGCTTATAAGCTGCGCGCGCCGGCGTCTCTGTGGGTTACTGCATAGCGTGATTACGACACAGCTTTCCTTGTATATACTGTACGCACCGGCCGATTAGCACGATCGAGCCAACGCGTAACTTATATTATAATATCGGCGATCGATTGTCTCTTACGTTTTACGATCTTATGCATGATTTAATCGAAGGAAAGATCGAGTAATCGCCGAAGATCGTCGCGGTGATCGTGAAATTTTCTTTTTATCGATCTATGATCTCGCTTAAATTTTATGCAATTTTTTTTTTGTGTTTACACGTCGTGTCAAGATGCTTAAGAAACGTGACACACACTCACCTTCAACAACGTCGCTCGCTGCTTGCTTGATCTCGGCCGGGATCGACTCTTTCAGGGCTCGTGCCGACTCGCCGATTTTTTCGATCACAGGCAAGAAGTTAATCTGTGTTGAACAAATTTTTGTAACGATATAAATCTTTTCTTAAATCAAAAACCAACGCGTTTGCAAAAAAGCACGATCGACACTGCAGCTGTATAATAACTGACCTTCAAGCTGCGCCCGGTGAAAAAGTCACCGATCTCCTCGCTGATGTAATTCTCCAGCGCAGCCTGACGCTCGCCGATTCCGCTCGCCTTCTCGATCTCCTCCTCGTACTTGGCCGCCTTTCCTCCGGTACTGCGCCGGGCTCCGTCGTCCCTGTGGCTCTTCACCAAACTAACTCCGGCGACGAGCTCGTAGCTGTCCTTCTCGAACAGCTCCTTCGCCCTCTTGTACAAACTTTTCTGAACACATGTTATACTGTCTTTTTGCAGGCACTCGTCGACCGTCAGAGCTTGACAACACCCGAACAGTAGCAGAGACGCAGTCACCAGCATGAACTTCATTATTATTTTATTTGTGTCGTTGTTTCTATTGTTTATTATATTTATTCGAGTTATTGCCGAGGAATCGACAATATATCTCTCTATACAGATATGCGTATGTATACGGTTATGTATGTATGCAAGTTGCACGTCTTTCCGAACAAGCAGCCGAGAAACGAATCAAGCACGCAGGTGTTGGTCCTTTAGTATATATACCTCGCGAAAGTACTGGGCGTCGTACTTACGTCGTCGTCGTCGTCTTTGCCGCCGACGAGATCCGCAGAAAGGCCAAAAGGTAGAGAGGAGAGAAGAAGACGACGAAGAAGAAGAAGAAGTGCAATGCACAAATGCTTGTGTGTGTGCGTGTGTGTAAGTGCACACACGAGCTTGTTTGTATGTAAGTGTACCTTTATTGCACCGCCTCTTTTTTTTCGCGCTCTGCAGCAAACCAGTTCAGGCGAAATTTTCGTGTGGTCCAAGTCGCGCGCGTCCCTACTCTCTCTTTCTCTCTCTTCGGACTCTCCTGTGCATGTGCTGCAGTGGTCCCCTTCTCGTCGTTTGTGCGATGCGCGCACGCGAAGCCCACTTCTTCTTGGTCGTCGTCTTACGTTGTACTTTTTTACGTTATTTTATTTTATTCCTTACGCTCGAGTACACATACACACACTTACGCTCACGCACACTGTATATGTTTACTTCTTTTTTTTTACCGGCCTCTCTGTGTCTCCTGTATCGTCGCTGCTCCGTATATATTCGTATATATGCTTTATCGCGAGAGAACAAAAACAACAGCAACGAGCAACGATCGCCTACGAGGATGTGCGTGTGCGCCCGCGAACGAGCCAGCTGCAGATATAAGGCCCCGATTTGATGACGGACAAGCGAAAAGGACTGCACTGATTGCGCCTCGCTGACTCGCTGACTCCTGCGTGGGAGTGCACTACTGTACCTATGCGTGTGTGTGTGTGTGCTTACTCGAGTAGCCAATGACACGTTATCGGGTATAGGTACACAAATGACTTTTTTTCCTCCTTTTCTTCTCTCTCTCTCTCTCTTTGTCTCTCTATTTGCTTAGGCTTTCGAATGAGGTGCACGCGCGCACGTACATGTGTGCACACACAAGACCCGAGTCCCGATGACGAGAACAAGCGCTCCCAACTGTAAAGGAAAAGAAAAAAAAACTTTTCACGGTAAAGCGCGACACGCTCGGCAAGCTATCTCTTGTTTATCGAACTGATGGCTTAATTGCGCACCTCTTCTTCTTCTTCTTCTTCGTGTACGCGATCCTCTTTGCACACATATATGTAGTAGCGGTTACGCGGCAGCGATTTTTGGCCGATATAATATTATGTGAAAAAGAGAGTCTCGATCCATGCTGTTGCACAGTTTTATTATACTTGTATATCGTTTGAATTAGGTTATCATTGGTATCGAGCTGTGATGTATGAGGTAATGAGGAGGTGTAGGAAAAAAATTTATACACGAATCGTGTGTGATTCAATTTGGTTTTTTTTTCAACAAAAGTGTATTTATAAAAACACCCAAGTGATCGGTTGTTACAATGTGAATTTTCGTTTCTTTTCGTTTTTTTTCTCATATTTTTGTTACGTTCTGGCACACATTATTATTTCATGACGCAGACAGCATTTATAAATGGGTAACAAACGACTAGTCTCTTTTGTTAACATTAACGAAGAAAAAGCAGCAAAAAAAAACGGTCGCAGTTGTACAAAGACTCCGAGGGATATCGTTTATAAAAATACACATATTATGAACAATTATCGATGAAGAACAACGATGAAGACGATTGCGAATGTTTAGCCATTGATGGCAATCGCCTGTTTTTTTTCATGAGAAATATTATATTTACACCGCGGATTGTCCGTTCGAGCGGCCAAGTCATTTTTTCCTTCAATGTGTGTAATGCAATGCATAATGTGATTTGTTTTCCTTATTAAAATAAATTAATTATGTACACTAGAGTATGGAAATGACAATGCGCGATAATGATCATGGTTACGAAAAATGACGGTCGAGCTCGAACGGTATCGTATCAACGCTAAGTGCCCCGAAGGTAATGCATTTAAATATTAACAATTAAAATGGACGGATGGATGATGCGGGCTTGTTTCAAGAGCTCGGTGGAAGTTAAAGTCCTTACCACCTCGCGCTCGAACCTCGTTACGTTTGATTCGACGTCTCACACGAACCTTTTCTTCCTTTTTTCGTGTACAAATATATATTGAAAAAAGGGAGAAAAGGAAACTCGGCGTGCGCCGCGGCAGCAGCCAGAGCAGTAAAGCTTCTCTTTTATCTTTTCTTTTTTGTCGGAGACGACCAACCAAAGGCCGACGAGAGATAACGTTTTTTTCTTGTTTAAATAACTTTTTTTTTACTCTATATACCTAACGTAGTGGACTAAGTCAACCGTTCGCGTTTTAGTGTTGGTAGCCGGAGTAAGCCTGAGCCTGCGCGGCGGCGGATGCACCCTCGTCCCAGCTGTGTGGCGCGGCGGCTCCGGTCCAGGTGGCTGCCGGTGCGGGGGCGGACCAGCTGGCGGCGCTCTGGCTGCCGGCCCAGGCGTTGTTGTAGCCGGTGGTGTCGTGGTGCTGGCTGCCGCCCTTGGAGAACAGACCCTTGAGACCGACGATGGCGGACAGGACCAGAGAGACGAACGAGACCAGGAGGGCCTTCTTGGCGATGAGGGCCAGGGCGAAGTAGCCGAGGGTGGCCAGGACGCCGAATTTCACCTTGGCGAGCATGATGAGGGGCATGAGTTTCTTCATGAGGTGCTTCTTCTTGCTGCGGCCCTCGGCGATGTCGTCGGCTACGGCTTGGATCTCGGCGGGCACGGAGCTGGTCAGGGAGCGGGCGGTGCTGCCGATCTTCTCGACCATCGGGGCGAAGTTGACCTGCGTTAAAAAAAAAACGGGGGTAAGAGTTAGTAAACTTCACTCGATCGAAGCACTGCGCACAATTTTTAAACACTGTCGAAAATTAACCTTGAGGCTGCGTCCGCTGAGGAAGTTGGCGGCCTCGCTGCCCACGTATCCCTCGATGGCGTTCTGTCTGGTCATGATGTCGTCGGCGCTTTCAACGGCTTGTTCAGCAGCTGCTTTGTCTCCGCTGCGCGCGCTTCTGCCCTGGACCTTGACCAAGCTCACACCGCTGACGAGCTCGAAACTGTCCCGGTCGAAGAAGGCGCGGGCCTTCTTATACAGACTCCTCTGGATGCACGAGATGCTGTCCTTCTCGAGGCACTCGCTGAGCTCTTGGCCGTAGGCCGTGGCGCCGAACAGGGCCAGGGCGAGGATCAAACTAGCGACGAACTTCATGGTTTTGATTTTTTTATCGAACTTTTGAAACAACAAACTGTGATTCACACTCGCGTCGAGACAAACAACTGTAAGTAACTTGGGTGGGTACACACTGTGGTGACGATGTACTCCGCTGCGAGACGAAACCGAATATGTCTTGACAGTTGTCCTGACGAGAGTATTTATATTCCGCCGTCCGTAGCAGCAGCCGTCCGCAGCGGCCAGCCACCTTTTGCTTAGGCGTCTCCGTTAGACAGAGAAAGAGAGAGAGAGAGAGAGAGAGAAAAATGCGAAGAAATTTCGAATGGTGCTCTTTATCTGTCGACTCATATACGCGCACGCACACATGCCTCTTCCCTTTCTTCGGGACGTCGTCGTCGTCGTCGTCCACACCTCGCGGATGCTGCGTACGTATCCCCTCTGCTGTTACTGCTGCTGGTGCTATGGGCAATTGGCTACCGAGTCTATACGTCTGCCTTTTTTTTCTCTCTTCACCTGTATACGCAGATGTAAATATGTATGTGTGCGTAAGCTCGAGCACGCAGCCTTTAACGGGGCCTATTACACATACATACATACACTTGTACACGGATATTTTGATTTCGGCACTTTTCCCTACTGTATATAGATTAATTTACGCGCTCGAGCGATCGCACACTTTCGATATACGGAAATAAAGAGAGAGAGAGGAAAGAAACGAGTTCGATCGTCTGTGGCCGAATTTACGGGGCTTTACAGAGAGAGATTTCTATGAAATGTCTTATTTCTCACTTACCTTTGTTTCTCGACCTGTAATCGTGATGGATTAAAAAAAATCAATGTAATTCATGACGAAACTGATAAATAAAATAAAAAAAATACCTCCGCGAGACAACGCGACGACGTCGCGTATAGAGCAGCAGCCGCGATAGAAAGTAAAAGTTTAAGTCATGACGCGCGCGCGTGCGGGCTTGGGAGCTTTTTTATTTTATCCACACAAACGCGCGTTCATGAATAATAATTGTAACTTTATATACACTGCGCAGCTTTCATTCACGCAGGTACGTATGTTTTTTGTTTTTTTTTTCGTCGATCGGTATACGCGCGTGTACCAACGTCAAAGGACGCGCGCGCTACGTGTATTATTATAATCGAAAAAGAAAGTCGCGAGATTCCGCGATATATATTTTTTTTATCGTTTTTATATAAACGCGATGAAAAGTTATGGTGTTGTTGACGCGTCCACCAGCTAAACGCGCAGAAAACGTAACTGTCTGCGTATCGTTATTACCTTTCGATACATATTCAATTTATTTTTTGTTTTTATTAATTTCCTGAATTTGCGGTCGAGGATAGCAGTGTGTTTTTTTTCTCTCCGTACACACGTCTGAGATAATAAAATATGCAAGAAATTTCGGTCGCGACGAGACGCGCGTCGTAAAATAGAAAAAGTAGAAAATTTTCCAGCTCGTGCGTCAAAGTGCCTCGTCGTCGTCGTCGTCGTCGTCGTCGTCGTCGTCGTCGTCGTGCACTTATAATATCTCGGCTAAGCAATGCACGCACGTATGTACGAGCATCGAGAGCTTTTAAAAAGAAAGAGAGTCAATAGACAGCTCTCTTATATTTGCACAATTCGCGAGTGCACGTCTCGAACGTACACAATATAATAGCTCATTTATTCAGAGTTTATAATGATATTCGATGTTAGAAAATTCGATGTTAATAAAAGTGGATCGGTTTGTTTGCTTTGCGAAAAAAAAAATGTGCATAGCATTGTAATATCGACTATGCTCGAATTGGATCGCGAAAGTGCGCGGCCGCGCACCCGCACGTGCACGAGAATTAGAGCTAAATAGGAGCTCGCGAAAATAACGAACATCCGTGACCTCGTGGTCTGTAGCGACTCGTTTCCTACGTACACATGCGCGTACTCCGTTCTTATCGTTTCTTTGAGCACAAACAAACACACAAAACAAAACGCCCAAGCTCGGATAATTTATTTATGTTTTTTGCTGTAGCCGAGAGATTTATCTGCAAATAAACGCGCAGATCTGTAAGCTGCGCGGAACGAAAATGAAAAGCTTTTGCCGAGCTAACCGTTAGGACTCAAGAGTACATTTTCGGCGTAATATGCAGGAGTGCGTGATTCGTAGAACTTCGAGTGATGCACGCGTAAAATCAAGAGTTTATGCCGATTACTATTACCCGGGATGTTAAACGATCATTGAATCCTTAATATATTTGCGCGAGTAAGCTCAGCTGCGCAGCTGCAAAACACTTCGTTTTAAAATGCATTTTTTTCTCTTCCTCGAAGTGCCAGAATATACACGGATGAAGAGACGCGCAAAAGAAAAAATAAACGAGGTTGAAGTTCGCTGGAAGAGAGAGAAAAAAAAAACAGTCGTCGAGCGCAAGGAAAGCATTTAGCGAATCGGCCGTAAGTAGATTAACACCTTGCGCGAGTAAGTAAGTAAGTAAAGCCTGCCTTAATATCAGTGAAAGTTTTGGCGCGAGCTTTTTGGCGCGCCGACAGCTGCATACAGACTGCAAAGGAGCATCTATATATTATATCGAAAATGCGCTATTGGTTTTTAAGGTACACAGTGAGGGACTGAACCACACAGAGTGGCGCTAAACTTTTGATCGTCCTCGGCTTATATACAGTTCTATGATGCCGCTCTGGGCATTGTTTATAGTTGGCGCTGCGACACGAGATGCGCTTTCTTTTTCAATCAGCGATTCACACTTATTTGTACTCTTTCTTGTTAGGAATGTAATATGTTCAAAGACTTTTACAGGCAATATTGTCTGCATGAATCATCAATTAATATTGCCCCATACCTTTTCGAAACACGATCATCTGCGTCATTGCGAGTCCCTTTCTTTTTTTTTCCTATTAACTATTTTTCTGTATCTGACTATGATATACATGCATCAAGACGTGTCTCTCGCACACACACACACACACCGATAGAAAGAGAGATTTCACTCTCTTTCGCGCGCGCGCGTATACATGTACGCGCTTAGTTCTTCCATTAACATTAATGAAAAGCACAGATACATCTCTCGCCGCGGCGCCGAACGAGTCTGTACGTCAGTATAAGGAAAGCTTAAACTCGTATACCACCACCTCGCACGGTTCATTGATAATTTCACCTTTCTTTTCTTTCTTTACTCGTCTCCTTTTTTTATTATTATCGACAGCAGCTCGTGAATTGGATGTTTAACCATTATTTAATTGCAAATGTATGTACGCGTCATTTCGTTTATATTACCATGCGTCAGACGTATTCGACGCGTACTTTCGGGAATACGCGATGATCCTTTTTGAATGAAAGAGAAAGTTCTCGCTTACGCACACGTGTATCTCTTTCTTTCTTTCTCCATGGATGAGATTTATTTTATTTTTTTTTGTCTTGTCTTGTCTTGTCTTGCGGGCTAGATACGACTTATATAGCTGCTTTAGCGCGCGCGCGGTAGAACGCGATCGGATTAGCCGATGTGTGTTTCGATGTATGTGTGAAAAAAAGAAATGTACATAATCGCGCGTCGCGATGTGTTTCTCCGATTATAAATCACGCCTCGCCGGACACGAAAAGATTCGTTTTTGACTTCTCTTCCTTTCGTCGTGCTCCATTTAATTCACGCTCGAAAATTCTTTGACATCGAGAGCCGAAAGAATGAAAAAATTATTTTTTTTTCGACTATACGAGACACTGTATGAAATAAAAAAAAAAACATTCTTCAGCGTGGATACGGATCTTTGACCTAATAGTGCATAACTGTTAATTCGATGGTATTATAAGTACACTCGGCTACTATAATCTCGATAAAAATCTGGTCGGTAATTATACGCGATTTCCTAAAATATTGACGTTCCAGATTCGCCGTCGAGAGTTGACGGCGCGTACACGGACGTTGTTGTATACCGTTTGGCACCAACCGAGTGTATACTCATTCACGAATTGTAGTTGCACACTCGAAACTGCTCAAGAAATGAATTTCGAGTGTCCAGTTCCGATCTAAATTATATTTTAGGCAAACAAAACGTCGGTGTATATTGTTAGCATATCGTTATTGATTTGAAGATCGACTCAAGTTCTTAGAGAGTGAAATCGAATCATTTTCATCCTGGCACAAGCGCTCAACATTAATCATAGCGTTAAGATAAAAAAACGACGATTTATAATATTTGAAAATAATGATCATCGATTGGCTTATTTCTGACAATTGCTGTTATTGTGTCATGGATATTAAGCGTATTTATAATCACCTGAAAATGATAGTTTAATCATTTCAGAAAATTTAGCACAGTTTTCAACTACTTTAGATACGATAATACTACTTTGAGCTTTCACCACTAGATGGCGAGTGGTAAAGTCAAAATATTTGCATAAGTCAAAGCACGGTTTTGGCAAATTTTAATTTTGGACATCATTAGATAGTTTTTAGCCTCATCCAATAGATGGCGAGTACCTTCATCTGTAAAATCTGCAAGTGTTAAAGTCGAAATAATTGTATAAAGTCGAGGCACAGTTTGATGACATCGTTCGTAAATTTTTGTAGTTTATTGTTCTTATAGCGAATCGATTGTTTGATGCTATTTTAATATTTGATGATCGATCATTTGATGCTGATACAATTGCGTTAGAAAGATTAAGCACATTTTAGAGTACCTGAAAATGAAAACTCAATGGTTTCAAAATATTTAGACCAGACTTCAAGACTCCACCGCTGGATGGCGAGTACCTTTATTTGTAAACCTGCAAGTGGCAAAGTAAGAATAATTGTATAAGTTAAAGCAAAGTAAGTAACATATAGATTTTTCGCAATTTGTTCATTTCATCAATATTCGCATAACCTAGTTACAAGCTCGCTCGGCAATATAATATACCTCGAGACTTGAAGTACACTATTAATCAACCCTGCCGATGTCGATTTCGCGATATACACCATACAACGTCGTCGCTGTATATACCTCCGCAAAATGCGGTCAATGATCCTTTTCTCCTCTCGCGTGTGTGTGTGTGTGTGTGTGCCCGCGCGCGTGCGATGCAATTCACGCTCTCGCTGCAGACAACTACCCGCGCCAGCAGCAGCCGACATAATGGCTTACGTGTCTGAAAAACTTTTCGCCGAAGTCGCCTCGTAATTTCCAACGAACAATTTACGAGCGCTAATTTGACGAATACATTTTTTTCTGCAGAGACTGCGCAGAGACGGGATCGAGAGGGAAAAAATCGATATTATTCGAGGAAAAATGGGGATGAATGTATATCGATCAATTCGAGAAGTGATCGATTTAGCATTCGATTATGTACACGAACGAACACTACGCGCGCCTGTACAGCGTCGCGTTGTTTCTCCGATCGGATGTGGGATACATAACGGACGATCGGCAGTTAGGCATATTACAGGCGCGTGTGTGTACAGATCGATCTCGAGTCTCTCGGCAAGGCTACACACGCACGAGGGTAAAAGTAGACAAATATGTAACAAGAAGATCGACTCGCAGCAGTGTAGGCAGCAGTAGCAGCTCTGAATATCGTCGCAAACGATCGGCAATAACCAACTGTAAATAATTGGCGTCACCTTGACCCGAAAAAAGTAACGTCTCGATGTGGCATTATATATAATGCGAAGTCGCTCGCACAGGCAGGCAGCAGCATATAATATGCCATCGAACGGGCAGGTGAAAGATTCCTGCCAAATGAATACCACACATATTCGATCGCAACGGGTTCTTCTGTATGCGTATAATGCATAGATGTGTGTATATACTTTCTAACGTTTATGCACTGCTCGCGAGCTTTGCGCGATACGTCGTTGTTTTCTTATTTCTTTTTTGCAGAAGACGACGATGTGACATATACTCGCGCACGTCCGAAGGGGTCTAATACGTTAATACGGTATCGCGTCAAGAGCATACGCACTTAATAAAACGTTACCGATTTTTTCTTTTTTCTTTCGCGATCGTTTTCAAGACCACGAGTATATTTATAATACCGATCGATCGACTCCGCGTCGCGGTGGTATGTAGCGATTCGATAATTCGTCATTATACTGCTTATATCCGCGCGAATGGAATGCTACGATCGAGCGAGGATTTAGCATGAACGTAAACACATCTTCGATGATCCGATAAGGTATGTAATTTTTTTCGATCGAGATGCGCATTCGTGCAGCTCCGTAGAATTACGTCGACGTCGTGCGCGCGCGCGTGCGTGGATCTTTTACCGATCTTTTGCCCCCTTTTTCTTTTTGGTTTCGTTTTTGTTTCGCAACGCGAGACGCAGTTTTATAGGTCACGTGCTTCATACACGATCTGTCGTACGAAGTAATGTACAGAGTTGATTCATTTTTGTGCAAGAACAGTATACAGCCGAAGTTGGAAAAGGGTATACGAGTAAATTCTTGTGGGTATGATGCGTTTCGGAACTAAGGGAAAATGATGATATTTTGGAAACAGTTTTGGCAATTGTGCTTGTGCTCTCGTTCAACATTTTTACCTTGATAGAAATTCTCATTATTAACTAATGGCCTAATGGCCGAAAGATGAACGTTTAAAATGTTTTGAAATACATTGCCAATAACTGACTAGCGTTTGGCGATTTTTCTGAAACAATTACGACGGGAATAATTTAAATAATCTGAAAAAAGCAGAAAATTTAGATCAATTTGAAACTACTTTATGCTTCCATCGCTAGATGGCAAGGAACTTTTTTCTGTAAATCTACAAGTGGCAAAGTAAAAATAACTATATAAGTTTTTCCCTTCGCCACTTGTAGATAACTACTTGATGCGCTTTGTACTCTTTCTAGGTATTGTAACAAGAAACAAACTGAGTTGTCGCAATTTTATCGAATCCATTTTAATTGAATAATTAGAATTATATTCCATAACAGCTCGGAACAGATACAACGAATGCATTTGATATTTTCACACTGATTTCGAGTAGAAAGACTTCTTCATTCATCAATATTCAACTTGGATTTCTTAAATTCAAAACAACAACCGGCTATACCATCCCCAAAAGTAACGAGGAGCCATTTAAAACTGAAATAAATAGATCGACATTGATTTCTTGATAGTTGTCTCCCTGAATCTAAATAAAAAACGGAAGAAGACCCGTTAAAAAAATTTAGGTAAGTCGCGTTTGGCATCTCCTTCAAAAACAACAGAATCGAGCGCGAAACGCGCGTGCCTCGGAACCGATCTCAATTATTATTCATCGAGTATCGATCTCGTAGCGTTACACACCGCAGATCGCCTCGAGTGTCAGTCGAGACAGAAAAAATCGGCTAAAACAACGCTACCGAATAACGTCAAGTGGCATCTCGAACGAATAATCTTCTCTCTCGCTCTCGACTCAAAGGAGTGTCCGCAAACGCGCGATTACATATAATAATAAAATATAAAATATCACGCGAGCGCGCGCATGTATATAGTATTATTATATGCCGCACATGGTCGACGCGCAACACGTTGACGGTGGCAGCAGTAGCTCGGCGATCGGCAGCGCCAGCGTTGTGATGCGCGCGCCACCACGTTGAACGGGCATCTGCTCGCAGGCGAAGCGGGCTCGGCTCGTTTTATGCGGTATTCGAAAAGATAAAAAGGAAGCTCGCGCTAGTGTGTGTGTGTAGCCTTGCTCGCGCTCAAGGTATCTGGGTCAGTAGGGCCCCGCAATCTTTCCTCTCTTTCCACGATCGGCAGCAGCGGGGCGTCGAACCTCTCTTCTTTCCCTTCCTCTTCTCTTCTCTTCCCTCCCTCCCCACCACTACGTTTGATTCGTAACGCTCCGAAACGTAATTATAGCGGCGTGCGTGTATATATATGCGGAAGGTGGGTTGGCGAGGTATGGGGGGGTCGCGGAGCGCGATGGTGGGGGGACGGTCAACCCGGTGAGGTCGTTGCCACGGGACTGTCGGCCGCCGACCGTCGGCCCGCACGGACATGCGTCGCTCATGCAGCTGCTGTTCGTTTTCATGCTCCTTTCATGCGCGCTGTCTTCTATTGATAAAAGATTTTTTCCAGTTACATTGAGAATCTTTTGAAATTTTTTGGATTCTCCATAATAATAAATCATCGCGAAAGAAAAGCTTTCGCATATAATGATAAATAATTGAATACACTCTTTCACTCGGTGCAGGGACTCGTGGAAAAATTCGGGCGCTCGTCTCGAATCACTTGGCACACTTTCTTCCGCGTATATAATGATCCTCGCTACCTTACAGAACATATAGAATTTAATTTAAACTCAAAATTATGTATCAGTCGACGGTGATTTTTATTCGATCCAAGATCAATATCACAATTACAATCACTTGATTCAACGAGGACATTTGTTCATTCTATAATTAAATTATATTGTAAAATAGTTAACATCTTTGTTTTTATCGACTATACACTTAAAGCTATTATAAAACGTTAATTTTTAATACTGAAACGTTCCGCGCGGTTCACGCGATAATTTTGCTACCTAAAATGAGTCATAAAACATAAACTAATAAAAATTATTGGCTCGCGTCACCGAGCCTCTCGATTATTCCTCCGACGTGGGCCAGGTACGGCTGATTTCTCGTGAAACGATTCGATTTTATCGTAGTACTATTACTGCTGTTGCTGCCGCTGCTGCTCCTTCGTCGTCTTCGTCTGCGTCGATGATGAGGAAGCTCCTGGGCGTAGACAAGATGCTTGTGATGGCCGCTGCTGCTGTGGAATTTCTTAGCGGCGACGATCAACGACAGCATCAGAGCCAGAGCGGATATCATGAGGGCCTTCATGGCGAGAAGGCCCAGAGCACCGAAGCCTAGAGCCGCCAGCATCTTGCCTGAAGGATGAAGTGGTTTATTTGATAGGGATGACTTTTTTCAAACATTTTTTTTTGTCGTACTCACCCATCATCATGGCCATCAGCATGACGTTGTCGCCCTTTTTCTTATCGCCGTGGCCTCTGCCTTGATTCATCGACGACGGCAGAGAGTCCTTCACGGCCGCCTCGAAATGTTTCGGAAACAGATTGCTCAGTCTGATCCTGAGCTCACGGCTCTCCATGAACTTCAGAATCGAACCAATTCCTCCCTTGTCGTCGATCTTTCTCTCGCTGTACCGCTTCGTCGTGCCCTCCTCCGTCTCGTTCAGTCTCCTCTGCACCAGATCGACACCGTCCAAGATTCGCCAGCTGCCTCTCTTTCCACCCTCCTCGAGGAGTCTCAGCACGATGCTACGCACCATTCGCGCGCCCTGGCACGACACCGTTCTGCGGACGTTGCCGTCGTCCTGCGTGCACGTCACTGTGTAACCGGCCCACGATGCGCCGCCGCCGTGGGTTCCATTTCGTGGATTCGCCGAAACGAACGACGAAGCCAACAGAACAACGACGACGACGATCAGCAGTAAAGATCGAATTTTCTGCAGCAGCTTCATCGTGGCTCGGATCGCGAAATAACAATGCGGAATCTTGCCGAGCTGCATCGAGCTTCTATATATTCACGATCGGCCACCGGCTGCCGAGGCCGACGTTGACAAAAAAAAGCCGACAAATTTTTGCCCAATCGATTATCGCGCCGTGAAGAGAGCAGCCGAGTACGACGTTTACAGAGCGTTACTACTACACCTAGCTCCTTCTGTTTCTTTTTTTCCTACGATTTTTTTGTTGTTGTCATTTGCCAAGGAGCAGCTGCAGCAGCAGCCAACTTTGTGGCCTCGTATTTTACATCTATAAATAGATTGCGCGACATTTTGATGTGCAGCGAGACAATGACAGTAGCGCGACAGTTAAACGAGGAGAAATGCCGTTTTTTGTCACTTATACCCGATAAACTACATCGAGATTATGATTTCGTTTTATGCCTTTTGAATATCTAAACTTTTTTTGCTGCCGATCGCCAACGCCAGCGGTAGTCGCGGTGTGCGCGCGGGCCATTTGAATATCGTTAAAGATCGATCACGTGGTAAAACAAAAGCTCTCTTCCGAGGAATTTTAAGTGTTTCGCAGCAATTAATTACGGCTCTTTTAAAGACGCGGTGATAAAATCTCGAGACACCATAAAAATTCATCAAAAAGTAATTGTTCGATTCTCGCGACTCGCGTTCGCGAGAAATTTTCCATCAAACTTTTGTCCATTGATTTCCCTACACATACGCCACGCGGTTATAAGCGCGAGAATTCAAGGAGACACCTTGGTTCGCGCGAATTTCTGTGTGTGTATGTGTGTGTGCAAAAAAGAGAGGCTCTCTTTCAGCCAGGTGAAAAAGAGAAGCGAAAAATGCCGCGGTGCTAACATATACATGCCTCGACGAGAATCTAGTTCATCTCCGTATACGCATGGAGAGGCCTTTCTCTTCTGTGCCACTTGTTGCATCGACGGCGGCGGCCGCCGCCGTCGTCGTCGTCGGGAGCCGAGACCGAAGTACTACTATATGTTTTGCGCGTTCGATATGTGTGTATGTGTGTGTGTGTGGTACACGAGGAATATAACCCGTGTTAGCGCGCGTAACACTTGGCCCATTCTCGCGCGAGCAAAAGAGGATCCGAAGCCCGGACGTAGACGTATACGCTGCGCGAGCTCTTCTCTCTTTTTGCGCGACTGATCGAGCTTCGCGGATACGTGTTTGTGCACGTGTACGATGATTTTAGACAGATTCGGAGATGATATGCCGCGATCGTGCCACGAATAGATGGATATTCGCACGAGGTCATAAATTTTTGTTATTGCGACGTTCTGTAATTGAGTTATGTCGAGCGGTATAATTCATTTATTGCAGTTTATTTTTTATATATCATTATTGTTGATTTACGTGAGTAATGTAATTCTCTGTCGAACCTTTTATGGTTTCCAATTAATGAAAGAATGTAAAAATTAATTGACGACAGGATGTCGTAATAGTCGTGCTTTGATTTATACTACTAGTGGCAACCATAGTTGCAAAATGCTGAGCGACTGAATGTTAAATAAAGAAAAGCATATGACATCAGTGTAATATTTGTTTCAGCCTAATGAAATTAATAATAGTAGCTTCAATGAGTATCATAATAAATCAATGTTTCAATGAGTTTTTAGTGTCAGCTTATTTGGTGAAGCCGTTCAAATAATTATTGGGATAAAAGGGTATACGCGTTTTCGCCCTCGCGTCAACTCGAACGACAACTCAACACGAGACAATTCGACCGTGGACAACTCGAATAAGCGACATCTCGACCGTGACGACTCGACGAAAAAACAAATATTAATTAGATGTAAAAAAATAATTTATTAATAATATAATGTGTAAAAAAAGAGTAGCAACAAAGTAATGTTACTTAAAGCACGACGTATAATATATAATTGTCATCAGTACAATGGTAACTCAAACACGACATAAATATAATGTAAAACAATCAATTTTTGCTCGGTAGTGATACTCAAAACATGACATATAATATGATTGTCATCAGTACAATGTTAACTGAAACACGACATCAATATACTATAACACAATCATTTTATGCTCAGTATAGTGTACTCAAAACACGGCATATAATATAATTGTCATAAGTACAATGTTAAATACCGATACACAAGTAATACCGATCGCAAACATAAATTTCATTTTTTCGAAGTGGAGATGTCGCGAGGTACAAAACTCAAAATTGCATAAAAAGGCTTTTTTTGTATATTAGGATAAACGGATGTCGCTAAAAAAGTATACAGCACTCCGTCAACACCCTAACAATGCTAAGTAAAATTTTCAGATCGATTGGTTTATCCCTGCATGAGTTATCGCAGTTAGAGTAAAACATCGAAAATTAGCAATATCGAATGTGTACGACTTTGCTGCGCTCAGCATCAATTATGTTCAGTTTGCCACTTGCAGATTTATAGGTATGAAAGATACTCGCCATCTGGCGGTGGAGACTAGTTTTATTAAACAGCAGTAAACTAACTAACTAATAAAAATTGTTCTAAAAACATATTTTTCATTATTATACTTTGACTTAAATAATCATTTTGACTTTGCCACTTGCAGATTTACAGATATAAAGGTTCTTGCCATCTAGTGGTGGAGACATGAAGTATTATTATTATATTTAAAGTGGTTCAAAAATTGGTCTAGATTTTTTGTAACGATAAAATTGTAATTTTCAGGACGTTTAAAATGAAAATGCAAATTTGCGACATGATTGTAATGGGGAAATCGATAAAAAAAAGTTAATTATTGGCAAAAATGTTGAAATTAACTAAGGTAATAAGTCGCAATCGTACTTAATGGAAATCATTCTAACTAGTCATCTTTTGGTAGACCATTATTAATAATGAATATTTCTACTAAAGTAGAAATCTGAATAAATTATAAAAAAGCTCTTGTGAATGGCTCCACACCTATTATCTAAAGGTAGACAAATAAAAGAATGAATCGTTTTATCAGAAAAGCTCTAAAAGCCTATGGCAAGTTGAGCTTTAGAGTGCAACACTAAAAATCATAATTTATGGGATCATTTGATCGCATGCACACGATTTCTTGTTGATGTAAATAATGTAAGAGGTATACTTTGAATTAGACAAGTAAACAACATGATAAATTTTCCTTAATTTTTTCTCTAAAATTACACACAACTCATTGATAAGAAACGGCCAAAATGATCCAGCACCTTCACTCGCATTATTTTCTTTCATCCATCACCTGCGAATGCACCCGATCTTTCTAAAGCTTCCCCCCTCAAGGGATTATTAAACGAAACCCGAGTCGTCCAAAGAAAAAAAAATATTGCATTAAATTTTGATGAAAGTAGCCTTACCAAAACCTCACACGAATATTATAAAGAATCGATTGACGTCAGCAGCAGCAGGAGCCGCAGCTATAACCATTGACGTCAGCACCGCGGAGGAGAAAAGAGAGAGAGTGAGAGCTCGGGGAGCTATTAGGAATAGTTTAACAAATTAAAGGTTGATCTCTGAAAATGTACTGTACGTACGTACGCGCGCCACGTGTGTTTTCTCTTTCACGTTCAGATTCACTTTCTAAGGAAATTTATTTATGTTGGTTGAAAATAAAAAAAAACAGGAGGAATTATCGCCGTGTACCGATACAGGAGCAGCGCGATATAATACGAGAAGGTGCGCAATTTTTTTCGATCGCCGAGCGATCGCGAGCTTTAATTCATTGCACACGGCGTTTTCGTCGTCGTCTAGGCGAGATATAACGACGATTTTCCCGATAAAGATCCCCCTGCGCGCGGCAAATATAATCCTTGGCCTTTTGGGACCGCGAGAAATCGAAAGTTTTTGCATCTACACGCGAAACGAGCGCCAAAAGGACACAACGTACCTATATATCCGAAGCCGTATACGTACTTACGCGTACATCGAGCATAAGTTCTCTTTTCTCTTTCTCTTTCGAAGAAGTTGGTTGGGTCGGTTGTGCTGTATAGGCCATCCTACATATATATGTTTCTCTCTTTCTCTCTCTCCCACGATCGTGAAATTTCTTCCGGCCGGCTCTCTGCTGCTGCTGCACGCGCGAACGCGAACGAAGAGAAAGCATTTTCTGCCTATACGTATACACAAAAGGAGGACAGCTCGCACGACTGGATCTGTCGCGAGAGAGGCTTCGTACACACACAAACGTGTATAGGCGATATGGATACTCGCTCGGCTGCATCGATGCGTTACGATTCTCAGCCCTTACAACTGCTTTTCGCACTTTATTTTGCTGCGCTTAAGAAAAATAAGTCGGATGCGAATTCAACTTTTTTAAAAAGATGTCTCGATGTATTCAAATAAGTTTCAGTAATTAAAATGAGTTAATATATACCTGCAAATGATTTGAAGACCATGAATTTTTATAAAAATTCTTATATCTTTCATTTAAAATATTGTGAAACATCAATGACCATTAACAATGCTTCATGTTATCTTACCATTAATTTGATTATTTTTGACGATTTTTCTGCTAAAATCAGGTTAGAAATATTAAACGAATTTCAAATGAGCTAAAAAGGACACTTCAAATGTTTCAAAAAATTCAGATGAGCTTACGATCATACTACTTTGGATCTCAACCACTAGGTGGTGAGTACCTTTTTCGGTAAAATCTGCAAGTGGCAAAGGCAAAATAATTGTAAGTAAGTCAAAAGCTATAACAAAGCGAGATTTCAAAGCCCCATGATCAATTTGTATGTCGTCAAACAGGGTTGTTAGTAAACTTTTATTTTTCACCATTAGTTTGTGGTATTCTATAAAAGAAATATAAATTTTTTTTTCGAAAAAATCTCAAGAAATCGAGTACTTAAGGATAAGTATATTTGATTAGAGAAAATTTGAGTAACCTAAAAACTTCTATCAAATAATAGCATATTATAACGTTGTCTCTCGACTTGATGTATGGTGAATCACGCTTTACCCTTAAGAACTATCGACCTACATTTTCACGTACACAGACACACACTCGCACACATATTTATAATATAAATTCATTTTGTCTACCTAGCGACGGTGAAAGTTTACCTCCTAATCTAGCCGCGCGTGTATATACGTTATTACCCGCGCGATGTACACAAAAATGCGATTCGAGTCATAAATGTAGGCTTATTCTTTTCACCCACATTCAAATTTTGCGCAGAAGCACGTATAGTATACAAACAGATCGTCGTTCATAATTTGCCTTTTCAACTCTCTCTCAGTCGTGATGATACCGTGTAAAGGTGTTATAGCTTTATTTTCGAAAAAAAATTCCAAACACTCGGATACTCAAAATTCACTGTACAAACTTGTCTGTCGCAATGTTGACGATGTATACACGAGCAATTAGCGCGTTATTCATTCTAAATCAACAACTGCCTACTTACGCTTTCAAACATCAATTTGTTTCCGTCTAAACGAACTGCTTGACTCATTGAAAATGTGATAAAAAAAATCAATCCCGAAAATAATTGTAATGAATCATTCGAACGAATTTTCATCAGTCACGTAAAATAAATGTCATTTTCTTTTTCAATTCAATTATCTTTGTTACAAATACATAAAGTAATAATATTATACAATTCGTGGTCGCGTTTATCCGGTGCAGCAGCACGAGACATTGTCATAACTCTCGATACGATGCAGAATTGCACACAGCAAAACAATGTCATCATCCTCGTCGTAGTTGTCCATCCGAACAATTGCAAAAATTAACTACCTCGTTACACCGTCGATTCCTTCTCGGTTTCGTCATCCTTGAACTTTGACGATAATATTTCGCTCTGTTGCTGCTGCTGTAGCAGTAGTTCGGGATAATTTTCGGCCACTTTTACTTGAGTGAAAGCCTCGGGCAAAAAGCTCGCTTCGGACAAGGAGGAGCTATCGTCGGCTTTATCCGCGCTCTCGTGAGTCGTCGCCACTTGCCGGTGGTCGTCCTCGGATTGTTCGGGCTCCGAACCCGCTGCCATAGGTGCCACGGAACGTTGACCGTAAAATTTTGATTTTAGATATCTCATGTCGTTTGACGGTTCTGAGGGTAAAAGGATGTTATGAAATTTTTTAAATGAGCTTCGTACTTTTCTTCGAATTGTTTGTGCGATGCGGTGAAAGGTAAAAGAAAGCAGTCATGGGAGATCTGCCTTATCGATTTATGGTTTTGCTCGCTTGATCATTCGCACTGTCGCAGGATACGAACAATTCTCCGCGACTCGTTGAACGCTCTTATCATGCGATTTTGATTTTTTTTTTAAATCGTACAAAATAATCCTTACCTGGATGCAGATACAGTGGCTTTTTGCGCATTTTAAATCCATAATTATTCGCCACGTCCATCCGTCGTCTCTTGGCTTCCTGCGAGGCTCTCTGTGCTGGCATCTCCTCGGGATTGACCTGGTGGCTGCTCATCTGCAGCTGACCGTCCTCGTCGGTCCAGTAACACTTGTACTTCCCGACTCTGCCCACGCTCCTTTGCTTCTTCATCTGTCTCTCACCACCGGCAGCGGTAGCAGCATCCGGTACCCAATTCTTGTTTTCGAAGGGCGTCGCTTGAAGATGATGATAAACCGACGCAGCAGGTCTGCTGCTGTCCGCCTGGAGCTTCATCAGCCGGGGCTTGGTCTCCGTGTCGAGCACGTACTGATAGTGCACGTTCTCCATGGGCTGGATCAAGGCCGGATGATTGGCCCACTCGGCGAACGTCTCGATTTCCGGATAGGAATGAGACGGTTTGGCGTTGTCCTCGTGCGCCCACAGGCCGTGTTTGCCCAGAAAATTGCGCATGCCGAAGAGCGTGGATATGATGAGATTGAGATTGGTCGAGAGGAAGTTCATGACGCTGAGCAGGAAGATTTTCGCGAGCACCACGGGTACGAGAGCCATGAATTTCAAGCCTATGGCCGCTAGCACGGGGACTAGCAGTAATTTTCCGACGAACAGTGTTCCTATGGGGGAAAGGGGCGGAAAGGATAAATGCACTTTGTTAATCGAGTTATGGTTATCAGTTGAAAAAAAAATGAGTTATTTTTTTTGTGCTTGCGATTGTAAGATATTAAAAGTACTAAATTATATAGAAAAAAATTAAAAGTGAACACAGTTCAGAAAAAGCCTTAATTTAATGTTGGTGTAGAGTAAAATCAAACAATACAATTAAACTAATCGACACTTGATTTTATTTGAGGTACTTTGTCATGAAAAGTTCGTTGAAAATTAATGTACTCCATTACATTAAGTTCACAAAACATTAACGATTATTGATGCAAAAATGAACAGAAAGATTGATTCTACAAAATTTAAACATGTTTTATAAAATGCTCAAAAAATAAAAAATCATTCATAATTGAAGCTAGCCATCGCCA
This sequence comes from Trichogramma evanescens, assembly GCA_902732785.1. Taxonomy (NCBI): domain Eukaryota; kingdom Metazoa; phylum Arthropoda; class Insecta; order Hymenoptera; family Trichogrammatidae; genus Trichogramma; species Trichogramma evanescens. Next base: position 86,288 of record CACVKI010144809.1, read on the forward strand.
CTAGATGACGAGTACCTTTATCTGTAAATCTGCAAGTGGCAATGTCAACACATGTGTATAAATGAGCGGTAGTTTGTGAAATACAATTTTTCTATTTATATTTAACAGTGCGGTGCTAGGCGAAACTTACGTTTACCTGACGCTAAATCGTAATCGTCCTCGTCGTCGTGGTGTCCACGGCCGCCTGCCTGCGTCTCCGACTCATCTCCCGTGGCGGCGGCGGCGACCTGGGCGCAAGCGTCCAGGCACCAGATCAGCAGCACCGTCGTGTAAAAGAAGCGACGACTGCTCAGCCCGAAAAAATTGGGCCCCATAATAGTAGTAGCAGTTCGAGCAGCTGCACCACCGAAACCGGAATTAGCGAATACATCTGCCGCGCCCTCGGAAACAGCGGACTGTCGTGAGGCGAGTCGCGCGCGTGACAAAATCTCCAGGCTACTTATATGTCCGTAGAGTGTCAATTAAAAAAAAAAAAAAAATAGACGAGAGAAGCGAGCTCGTTGTCATCGCGGGCGTGAAACCATGACAAATGAATTTAAATGCAGGATATAAGACAGTTGCAATTGGCATTACGTCTCGTGTTGATTGTGTGACGCGCTTCTTCTTTCACACAATTTAGTTTGTATCGTTACCTCGAAATACTATGTATTTACCTAAACAATCAATTTGGAATCCGCATAATACCCACGAGAGGAAACCACCGCTGCTGTCTGGTGAAATATCTCATAAATAAATCAATGTCACACCTAATAAATTTCTCTCGTTTATTCCTGCACACAGCCGCGTATTATGAAAAGTAATATGTGCTTTTCCCATTTCCCGTATAACGAGACGCGCGAGCGCTTGGCGAGGTTTTAAAAAGCATTCCTCATCTCGACCAGTACATAATGTATAATTAGGATCGTCCATTGAAACAAATAGCCGCCGCTGCAGCGGAGCAATTTGCTGCCCCATCGTGTCGGTGCAGCAGCTTTAATAATAATCATACACATACACCAAGCTCGTTTTGGACAGCATCGTCGTCGTCGTCGTCGTCGCGGTGTTCGGGCAATAGAAAGTCTCTCTCTCTATCTCCCGTGTTATACATATACACGCGTAGTACACACGCATAAAACGAGCTCCAGGCTACATTCCGTAATATGTACCACATATTTTTCGAATTAATAAGTCGGCCAATTATTCGCGTGTATAGCAGCAGCAGCAGCAACTCGTCGTCAACATCATCATCATCATCATCATCATCCGGCAACAAATATCTGGGCTACACGTGCCGGTGTATCTAGTTTTTTTTTTACCTTCTTTCATTCTTCCTTTTTTTACTCCCATATATATACGCGGGATTAATTGAAAGGTGAAACTATACGTACGCCGGGGCGCGCACGTGTCCGCCTTTGCCTGCAGTTTTCCATTGCGATATCGGAGCGACTTGAAATATACGCGCGTACCGCGTATGATACGCGCCGCGCGTACACGCCCAACGCAACTTGGATTCGCGACGAAGAAAAAAAGAGTAAAAAAGCGAAGAAGAATAACAGAAATCGCACTCGAGCGACCAACTATGCCTTGGTATTAGTCTACTTATCTACTTTCTTGCGCTCTGCAGCCGTGTAGCTATCGTCCGCGTGTGCGTATATATGTATGTGTACACGGAAAAATACGCTCTGGAAATGCGCGACGCGTGCTATTACACGGCTGCAGTGCTGTGCTGTGCTGTGTGTGTGTGTGTGTGTGTGTGTGTGTGTGTGTGTGTGTGTGTGTGTGCCACGCCACGCCGCGTTAATGTGCGCTATCAGACGCGCGGCGGAGAGTAGTGATCCGGTTTTGCAGGCATCCTCTAGCATTTATCTAGTACATATATTGTGTACAGAGCGACGCATTTCGCCTAGTAGTAGACTATGATGATGATGATGATGTGATGCATACGACGTCTATGAAGGGTGCAGGCATCGAAGTCTCCTTGTTACATATTTGTATCCTATATATAATAAAGGTATATAAAATGGATCGTGAAATGAATTGAACTCATTCGCTGAGTCGCAAACTACAATTTGTTTTTATACAAAACAATGATTATTTATTCTCACAATTAGACAACAGTAACACGTTATATGATACAATCGTTCGTTCTCTCTCTCTCTCTCTTTCTTTCTCTCTTAAATATTCTCCTTTTTTTTCCTTTCTATAATGTCTCTCCTTGTGTCCTCGTCCCTCTCTGTCTATCTGTCCATCCACAACGTGGCCAGGAGAGAGAGACGAGGATGATGCGTTGTTGCGATTCGTTGATTAGAACATTTTATAATTGTAAATAATTCCTTCTTTTTTCTTCGATCGATACAAAAGTACAAAAGTCATTACAACGAAATAATAATTATAAAATTAAAAAAAAAAATTAAAAACAATCGTGTTGACACTGAGATTGACGAAGGGAGAGTTGACGAGCGTTTTTTTTAGTTGGTTTTCAACGGAGATTTATCCGACGATACACATTTATCGAGCAAAATGAGAAGTGAGCAATGATGAGAAAAGAATATACAATAAAAATGATGATGAAGATGATGATGAAGCGATGTAAAATGACAATGTAGATGAGAATGAAGATGTTAATTAATATGAGTCGAAGGTGAGAAGATTGTGTCGTGTTTATGTTGTGGGTGAAATCGTATCAATCGTTTGGTCTTTCGAGTAACAATAATTATAAGTCTAGTCGTCGTCGTTGATGTCGTCGTCGTAGTCGTCGTCGTAGTCGTCGGGCATACGTACACAAATACACGCACTCGTGTATACGCCACACAAGTTTTATAAAGTAGTAAGTAGTAAGTAGTAGTAGTCATTCACGGTCTCGTTCGATCGGTCCCGTCCGGGCGTGTGTCCGTAATATAGATAAAAATGCAATGTAGAATACGAGGTGTGCGTGTGGCGCGGTGCGTGCAGTTTTTCTTCTATATATATACAGCGTCTCTCTGTATTTATATGACGCGTTGTAACCTTGATCGAGACCAGTTTTCTCTCGATTGTCTTTTTTTCTTCTTTCTTGGCTTAATTTTCTTCGCCTCCGCCTCGTGTCCTAATGTTACTTGCTCCAGTGCGTGCTGTTGTTGTTGTTGTTGTTGTTGTTTTTTGCTGTAGCTCGCGCACGTGTAACGATTTATACACATATATGTATAGATATGTGTATGTATAGATATATTTATAGGAAAGTCGGCCAAGTGCAACGACGTTTTTTGAAGAAGTTGCCCCACGCGCAGAAACGTAAAGTGCGATACATAGAGGAATATATGTGTACGCAGTTCGATGGTCCGTTACATGTATATTGCAGTCATCTCGTCGTCGTCGTTGTCAGTGTTTTATACGTCGTCAGTTCTAATTCGTCGTCAGTCATAGGCTAAATGCTAGTTTTATTAGATGAAAAGTCGTCGTCGTCGTCGTCGTCATCGCTCTCCATTCGGAGTTCATCCGGAGTCGAGTCGGGTCGACGTTGGCGTCATCGTTGTATGTTCGTCGTCGTTGTCACGTGTGTATATAATGTTCTTGTCGCGGGTCTATGTCAATGTCCATATATGTAGGCGACACATTCGAGTCAAGCCGCCGATATATATATAACAAAATTGGAACATCGTCGTCTTCGTCGTAGTCGTCTGCGTCGGGGTATCCATACCAGTCGTATATGGGCATTTAATGTTTTTTTTTATATATATATATATAGATATATGTACAGTTTCGCGTAGTTATGCGTGTGTATGTCTGTGTGTGTGTGTGTGTGTGTGTGTGTGGGTCTGTTCGTATAATAAAGATACGTATCGTGCAAGATCCTGGATCGCAATTTTTTTCTCTTTTCGACACGATGTAATATATTTATAAACAAACAGGAGGAGAAGAAAAAGCACACACACATACGGCGTGCGTGTGATAGGAGGGAGAGCGATAATAATAAAAAAGAAGAGATTAACAAACAGGTATAACTACATGCGAATAAAGAGCAAAGTAGAGATAGATGCACACACGAGCACACACACGAGCACATACACGCTCGTAACCATATATGTATGTGTGTATCATGGAAATTGCAACGGCCTACTTGTATCGCCAGCAAAACACTCACACACACACACTCATACTGGTTTTCCGGGTATACGTGCGTTCAATATAATAACAATATTTGCGCTCTAAGGCTCTAAGCTCTCCCCGTGTGTATGTATATAATATAATAAATTGCGATTAATGCACGCACGCGCGGTCACGCATACGCGCATAGATCGCCATCTCTCTCTCTCTCTCCACGCATACATACATATGCATGCGAAGAGGCGTTCGGGCGAGAAAGCAAAGGTAATATTGGTACCACCGCAAGCTTCGTTATATATATTATATATCGAGAGAGTAGATTGATTACACAAATAATAGAGGAGGAGGAAGTCTGTGTATGTCCTGAATGTCGCGTCCAAAATAAAGTCCGTCGGGAGATCTGTCCACGTTTCGTCGCGTCGTATTTATTAATTAATTATGCATTACTTAAGGCGATGTTTGATCATCGTGAAAATGATGATGAACGATGAACTCAATGAAACGAGGATGAAATTGTATTATAGACACAGAATGATATGAATCGATGAGGGAAGATGAGAGAGGGAAGATCGAGTATTAATCGCTCTGCGATTCACGATACGTCCCTCGAAGATGAGGCTAGTTGTAGTAATAGTAGTAAGTAGTAGAGGGTAGGTTTCGGAAACGAGCGTGTCGTTGGTGTTTCGTGTCGTGTTTTTTTTATGTATACGAGTTTTTTTTATCCTTTTCTCCTCTTTAGTTGGCCGTGGGTGGCAGATGCGCCGAGTAGGCCATCTGCTGGGCTGCCTCGGGCTGGAAGCTGCGCGCCCAGCCGCCGCTGAAGTCGCCGTGGCCGTGGCTTTCGATGTGGCCGGCGCTGTGATGCGGATGCGCCACCACCTCGTACGTCACGTGCTTCTGATGCGAGAACAGCTTCTTGAGGCCGATGATACCGGCCAGCAGGAGGGCGATCTTGGAGAGGAGCAGGGCCTTGCCGACCAGCAGGGCGAGACCCTTGAAGGCGAGACCGCCGATCAGACCGATCTTGAGGACGGCCGCGGCCAGCAGAGGTCCAATGTTGTTCTTCTTGCCGCGACCTGAGAACATGCATGCGCGTGCGCGTGGAAAATTACTCGCTGAGCTCCGCTGAGGCTGCCGAGACGATTAACAGTACGCGTGTGATCCCGATCGTTAATTAAAATATTTGCCGCGACTCTTGTTTTTCCGCTTTTTTTGACATTCATCTATAGAATTATGATATATCCACGGCCATAACATTATAATCATTGCGGTATTTCGTATATGTATAGTCGCACCGCCGCCACCGCGCCTCACGCTCCATGAAACAGGATATGCAACGCGCGCAGGAAACTCGACCATCGTGGCTCTCTCGGTGGCGGCGGCGCGCGCGTAGATCGCCTCGTGGCGGCAACGGCAGCGATACTATCGGTGCTGGCAAATTGTTGTTGGCCCGATTCCTTGACTGCGCGTACTCTCTTACACGTTAACGGGAAGCGGACACCGGCCGCCACCGACGTAGCTTACTCGTAGCAGTAGTCGCCGTCGCGTATAAGCGGTGAAAAATAAAAATAAAAATAAAATTGGTGGTACATTTTTTTCCGCAAAACGGAACACAATAAGTGCAGTAGACTGCCCGCCACAGCACGCGACCGTAATGACTTTTTGGTGAAAGTTAAAACTTGGTCAATGTTGGTGGGCGCATTTTTCAATACAAATGGCATATATCCAAGTTTCACGACGGCGCGGTAAAACGAGTGAGAGAGAGACAATAAAATCTACGTGTATAGAGATCTCTGTGCGCGACTCTAGGCCAAGATTACACTTTCTTTTGTAGTCAAGGCCGCTGCGCGCAGAGTCGCGTGTCGTTGGTATCATCATTATTATTATTATACAGCGCACGATACGAACACGGTGCGAGATTTATTTAATATCATCAAATTGATGCCTTGCAGAACGAACGAAAATGAGAGTCGAAGCGATCGCGTAATCGTTGTGTCTATCTCGATCGAATTATTGTATTAAGTAACAAAAGCTTTTCTTACCGTCTTGCACGGCATTGTCGGACTTCTCGATGGACAGTCCCAAATTGAGCGAGCCGTTCTCGTCCTCCTTGGCGGAGACGACGACGTCGTCCTCGGGCAGGAACTTCCACTTGATGCTGCGCGACTTGACGAAGGCGTAGACCTTGCTGGCGATCAAGTCGAACACCTCGGACTCGTCGTCGGCGGCTGCTGCGCTACGAGAGCCCTGGGAGGTGGAGGACTGGAAGCTCACTACTTCCTCGGTGGCCTGACTAGTCTTGCGGATCTCGATGTCGTCGGTGAGCTCGATTGAGGCCTTTTTCAGCAGTTTGTTCATGTAGGTGACGAGCTTGAGCATCACGCAGCTGCTCAGGTCGTTCTGCGAGCACTTGACGTTGAGTTTGCGCAGCAACTCCTCCTCGTATTTCGCGCGCTCACTCAAGCTCTGCGTCACCGTCGAGGACTGTTGCTCGACGATCGTGACTTTGTCGACCTTCTCGAGGGGGCTGGCAAGCGCCGCGCCCAGCAAGCACACGGCTAAGAATCCTACTATGGCCTTCATGGTTTCTTCTATGTAATCTTAACTTTCTGCGTTGTCGATGGAGAGAAGAGAAAAGAGAAAAAAATTATTACTAAAAAACGTTAGAATTATTAATCGAGCTCCAGTAGTCACGCTATCAACACTTCTAACGAACGCGCGTTCTAACGATCGCGTTCATTGATACGTAAATGTGTATGCGCGCGCGAGTGCGTTGGTTACGCACTACAAAGCGCGTGGCCTACAAAAAAAATAGCAACGTTACGGATTCTCACTATCCGATAGTGACCCCGCCACCTCATGCGTATATATTTTCACATGTTTACGGAAAATTAATTCGTTAATTGTTATATAAATATAATTTAGGTTTTGATTGGCCTTGAACTTTGGGGTGATAATGAAAATTGTTCAGCTTCCTAATCACGAATTTTTTTTATATATAACGATATCTGTACTCTCTACTCGATACTGATTTGAAAGAAAAAGCATTAAGGAATGATCCCCAGTTACAAAAATAGGTTTTAAAATTGTCATTTTCACCCATACCCTTAGCTTCCTTTTACTAATAAGTTTAAAAGTAATGAGTGATTTTAATTACAAAAATAATAAAATTATCTATTATACCACTAGGGACATAAACATCTGATTCTCAGAATGTTTCAATCGAAAAAATTGAATTTTCAAAAAGTAAGTAAATTTCATTCGATAATTACTATATACACTAATGCAACAGTAATTATAAATATCATCTCAACTTGCACTCATAAAAATTAAGTCGAATTCACTCAAACACGAATCAAAAAAGCACCGATCAAACGGATAACGATAACAACAAAATAGCAAAGCGTTAATTGAAACTGGTCGACTCACCGTTTAGAAAATCCTTCCTCTCGCACACTTGGGGTCTCGCCTTCGAACTTCCGGCTGGCCGACACTGACGCTTAAAATTTAATACCAAAAAATTTACAAATATATTCTAATACGGTGCGTATGTTTCTGTCTAAAAAAGTTTGTTGCGCTGGCGGCGAGTCGAAGGACGCATCTGAGGCGGCGCTCGCGCCCCGGCTTCTTTATATACGTTATAGAAGTTGATCTCTCTCTCTCTCTTTCTTTGGGGCCCGGTAGTAAACATATACCAAACCGGGGGCAAGATCGTCTAAGCCTACTACTACTTCTACTACTACTACTATCGTGTGCAACGTGGAGTCGTGTTGCGGCTTGGTCGCTGCGGATGCCATACGCACAGAAACACACAAACACACTGACATACACATACATACACAAGTACATATAGTGTGCACCGCTTCTACTGCTACTACTACTACTACTACTACTACTACTAACCTTCATAAGGAGGGAGAGACCCCCGCGCGTGCAAGAGTATATGTGTGTGTGTGTGTGTGTGTGTACGCGACGAGTGTGCAGTTTGGCGTGGCGTGGGGCAAAATCTGGTGCAATACCGTAGATACACTTCTCTCTTCTCTCTTTCTCTACTCTTTTTCTCTCTCTATATTGCGCGCGCGAACGATATATCGGCGCGTGTGTGATGGATATACCACGCGGATTTGGTGCGATACATCGCGCGCTGCAGCTCGACGTATCAGGAACTCGCGGTTATAACGTATACAACGTACGCCGGCGAAAGTCTATTTTGCACCCGTTTCTTATCGTTTTTATTTATTTTTTCGTTTTCAAAAGTATCAAGTCCAGCGAGGAGCTGTATGCACGATACATACGAAGGATGACGCGCAGGATTCGAAATTGAGAGCGCACAAGTGCGTGGATCTTATTTTTAATTCGTCCTAAGCTACTCGCACGTATAACTGGATTTTCAAAGCTGCTCCGCACTGGATAGAGGATAAAAAAACGGCAAAAATACAAAGTGATGCGCGCAGAAGAGAGAGAGAGTGCGTTTTATTTCACAGATCACGTAGCCACGCGAGGCCTAGACCTTACTTCGGCTCGAAAATTTACAACATCCCAAAAATTTGCATGCGCAGCTCGTCATCGCGTTCTTATCCAGCCCAAATAAAACACGAGCATATACGCATAAACATGTGCAGCATGTAGTAGTAGAGTCGCAGCGAGTTCACCGCGGAAAATTAGATCGTGTCGCGCGGCGCATCTCGCATTGGGGATCTATTATAACAGTATATTCGCGAGCGCCGCAAAATCCATATTTACCTGAGAGGCACAGGACAGCTGCTGCTGCACACATATCCAGCCAATTAATAAACATATTCATTTATGCATACCGAGCTGCTGCTGCTGCCGGCACACAACTGCACCGCAACTAGTATCTGCGCGCATTTAATCGGCGCGGCGCGAATATACCGCTTATGCGCTCGCATACTTCTCACACGCACGCGCTCCACGTGTATCACGCATATTATGCGTTTGAAAAAAAGAGGATGGATTTATGTAACAAGCAACGTTTTTCTGTAAATAATAATTTTTCGCGGTTAAAATGGTGCACAGAGAAAAGAAGAGAGGAGACGAAGAAAATTCACGCGCGTAAAACGTGTAAACACACACACAAACGCGTTCTAACTTTCTCTACGCACGAGCGCGTGCCAAAAATTACGAGGATGCGTAATCGATCAATTTTGGGTATAATAAGGTAATCAACGGGTGCATTATTCAACACGTGTTATGGGTTAACGTGAAAATGGCGTGAAGACGAGCTCGCATCATTGCGAGTGGCAATTTCGGTACTGCACCGACGACAGGTTATAGCCAATTTTTCAGCGCTCGAACGCAGTGAGAGAAAGCTAATAATAAGCTAGCGTATACAAGCACATCTGCACAAATTTTCCAACGAGATTTGCTAGATAAATTTTAATTTTTCGCTGCAAAAATTGACGAGCCCAAACACTGCTACTACTACTAATACTGTTGCCGATCTTCAAAATGGAACGGAAAATTTATGCACGTATTATATTGCCCGAGCGAAGCGCAGTCCGTGTAAGAAGTAAAAACTTCAATTTGAGTACGCGCGCGGAGCGTCTATATAATATAGAGACTGTCACGCGGCTCGTCGACACCAAGAAAGAAATGAAACTCTGCCGTTGTTGTCGTCGACTAGAGATTTTTCGCATATAAAGACTCGTACAATATGTGCTCATTACACACGTGGAAAACTATTTGCCTCGCGAGTAAATTCATTTAATCCTCCGCAGCAGCAATGCGTATTATATATGTTTTCCTCGTTAGTCGCCGCACTCGTATAGTAGTAAGTATTACTCGTGTTATAATTAGGAATTACACCGACAATGTAATATATAAAAGTAGTGTGAGAGCCTGCGCGAATGTGGCTCAAAATGTTTTCGTATATATATAGACAGCCTCTTACACGCGTGAGACTAATTCTATTGTGCGATTATGAAATGACAGAGAGCTAGGTACAACGACGACGACGACTCGCGAGTGTTAATGATAATTAGAATACAAATCAGCTCTTTAGATGCAACGCTTGTAAGAGCTTTATGTATATAAAAAAAGTACAAGAGTCGGGAGATAATTTAATCAATCATAACTGTTGCGGATTTTTATAATGAAGAGTAGACTGTGTATGATATCTCACGACCACATTGAGATCGTGCGTGAAAATATCATACGCACGTATGTAGTACGTAGGAGTATTCGACATACCCATAGGCATCGATGTAAATAATGATTTAATCTCATTATTCGGCGCAGAGAGGATGATTAGATTCTCTCTCGACTCGTTTTATACACTCATGGGGCGCTTATCTATATGCAAAACTGGCAACTGGATTTCACAATATCATTCGCCGATATTGAATATATTTCTATAAAAGAAATGAAAATGCGCTATACCGTTGCATACGCGCGCGCGTAATGTGCGTGTCACTTCTTACATTTATAATGCAGTACATGTATATGTGCGCACGCGAGCTGCTCTGCCTGTTACATTAGCCGAGGCAGAGATTGCGATTTTCTAAAAATTGAAGTCAATTTTCGGGATTCTAGCACGAAGTTGTTGTTCCCCCCTGCCCCTGACTAAAGCCTTAATAAGTGCACTCGTATTCACGAAGTACGTGTATACGGCTCATAAGAAGACGCGGAGGAAGAAAGAGAGAACTCTCACTGACGCACGTATATGTACGCGCGATATACACACGCGGAATTAACCTGCTTTTTCCCGAAGTAGATATAATATTCTCGCTTTTGCGCCTTACATACACGTGTAATGCTCGATGTTTACTCGAGCCGTACCATAACTATACGTATTGAAATTAATAAACATTGCGTGTTAAAAAATCCTGACGGAACGATTTTAAACGCACATATAAATAAACGTGGGCTCGTATAATTTCCCGCGATATGTGTATGTATAACGATGCCATTCCAGCAGACGATCGGTCATTATGTGTTGTATGTATGCACACCGAGAGAGAGCATCCGTTGAATATAATATAGTGAAAATGTTGTTTCGCGATGTATGAATCTTTCAAACGATTACTCGCTTTGCTATTTCTTTACAGCGTCGTTTATCGCCGCTACACCATGTATTATTACATTGTTATTTGCATTAGCAAGCCGAGAGTACACTTGAGTCGTTTAAGTAATAGATAATGGTGACGAATCAACACCTGCATTATTTATGCTGAGGCAGTGCGTACTCGTTTATCATCGCGATGAATTGTCCTTTGATTTAATGCCTGAACGATGACTGCAAAACAATTGGCTGCTGTCACTGTTGGAGATTCATAATGATGTACACCTTATGTAATTGTTGGAAGTACACCTGCTTTGATCTCAATTTTTAATGAAAAAACTTTAAAAATCAAACATTAAACTAAGTTACTTCGCTGAATTATATGAGGTACTTTTTCAGAAAATCTTCGTTCATACCTGGCTACTAATTTCGATTTTGTGTCAATTTGTATGAAAAAATTGATGGAAATTCAATCATTATTAATATCAGCCTCCACCGCTAAATGGCCAAGTACTTTTATGTGAAAATCTGCAAGTGGTAAAGTCAAAATAATTATACAAGCCAAACACGGTTTTTAAAGAAATTAATAATTCCGATAAAATCAATGTTTTTTTATGTGATGACTCTTAAGAAAACTCGAACTTTAATTCAAATTAATTGAAATATTTTCACATGGATTTAAATGCATCTACTTGAAGAAAACCTTCCCCCGTTAATTTGACTGAAAATAATTTTAACAGTACAGACGCGTTTCATTTCGAATACGTTTACCATTTCTTAGCGGCATTGAGAATCGAATGGAAGCTGAATGAAACTGCACATTGCGCGCGATAAACCAGTTTTGCATCGCGGGTCGAGTTCAAGGTCAAAAGCAAGTGCGGCGCGCGCGAGATTGTAACACGTCCCTGCGGATTGTTTCCGAAGCTTCGCGGCCAAGTTCACGGTCTCGCGTTCAAGGTCGATAACGATGCGAAACGAGCGAGCTTTAACCCCGCTGCCCATCGTAAACTGGAATATTGGAAAATTTTTTGTTGCGGGGGGCAAAACTATAATTGGCTCGACTTATTATTTTTAGATCGGAAAATCTAAAATCTAGGTCAAATTTGTTGTGCTACAACAGCTCTTTTAATCGACTCGTGGCTTTGAATTTTCTATTCTCCCCTTAATGCTTTTTCCTAATTGACAATATAGACTCTCCTTAATAAACCCGCAGCACATAGACAGACAGCAGCAACAGCAATACGATCTGCAATGTTATTCATATACTTGCACACTCATCCTGAACGAAAATCGATCTTTTTTTCTTTTTCGTCGCGTTCGATTTATCGCGTACACATCGACAGTGAGACTTATGGACTATTAGGTGGGAGTGCCGTATAAGACCGGACACTCGGTTGATAAAATCTAGTTCAGCGGCAGAGTTTCGATATGTATACACATACATATACAGTGCGTGCATTAAGTCTCCCGGCGGCCCAAACTACACACACACACACACACATATATATATAATATAATACGCGGCCTATGGGTATTAATGGCCAGTTATTAAAGCTCCTTTGACGCGCGTGAAAATGCGAATCGAGCCGTACGTATTGAAAAGTCCGTGCAATGTAGTATATGCACTCGCACATATACACACACGTGTGCATCGAGATGATAGAGTTATGCGCACTGCGTGTAACGGAGCGTTCCTCGTGCATATATATATATATTTTCTGTATATAAGCTTTCGATTTGACCGTGGCATTGCGCCTGCTGCGCGCGCATAACTTCGGGCACGTCGATGAATTATAACATTCGATATTACTTATCGTAATGAATAAATAATGGAAACATTCGGAAAATTTTGACGAATGGTATCGCATATGTGTCAATTGCTCAATATACATAGGCCTGAAATTTGTTGCTGTTGTTGTTGTTGTTGTTTTACAGCTCGTCGTAAAATAATAGGTACACACACACATTTTGGAGAGCTCGCTCGAATTTTCCCAATTTACGAGTGTGTAACGCGCGCGCACGCGAAGAAAGTCGAAAACATGCGCTATTTTTTTCATGGTGTTCTAAACGTGTCGTTGTATCAGACGGTATACGAACGTGAAAATTCTTTTATTTCGCTCTTTTCTTTCTTTTTAACGCTCCTATAATTCGCCGCCTTTTAATGCGCAAAACGCCACTCCGTAGAGAATGGACTTTCCAAAAGGATCGTGGATCGCGCGACATACGGACTGTTTGCAAATTTTTCCATAGATACATTCATCGAGTAGATGTTGCCATTTGATTTAACGGTTAATTGAGTTAACGTCGGTATTAAGAGCAAATATTTCAAGTCCGTCGATGAAACATCTATACTCTTATTACTGAAAGATAAAAAAAAAACGAAATCTACTGGAATGATTGAAACGAACGCAGCCCCGGGCACGTGCTCAACTATCCGTATCGACTCCGTATGCGTTTACAAAATCTTCGCTCCAGAAACACACCCTTTTGTCGTACACACACCGCTCCAGAGAGATAGAGAGATATATGTAATGTATTTAATGACTTAGGGAGTCGGCCACGCGTGGAGAAAGTAAAATAGACTCGATACAGTGAAAGTACACGCAGTGCAAGGGAGAGACGCAAAAAAAAATCAACCACTTTCATAGCTGACCGCCGAGAGGTTGTGTTCCGGCGTAATGACGTATGTGTAGTTATTAGAAAGGTTCGTGCGTGATAGATATAGGACAACGAGAACGGTATGGAAAGGGTCTGTGATTTTTGTGGATCGATGGAGATATCGAAGTCGAGGTGAAAATACAAATTTTCATTTTTCGATAAAAAAAACGATGTGAATGTCTCTTCAGGCCTTGGCAAATAATCAGATCGATCTTTCCTATAATGAAATTGCTTTATCCAAACAAATGTTCTTTTTCTGCATTTATATTCATCTTTTCGTGACCCCGAATCTAATCGCTGCGATATGTACGCGAATAAACGTCAGTTTTGCAAAAAATATACGCACAAGTTGACGCTGGTCGCGCAAATAATTAGACAGTTAAAGTATCTCGCGGTGAAGTGCACACCGTACACTCGGACGGCGCGCGATAAATTCAAAACAAAAGTGACAAGCTTCCCGGCGCGCGAGCTTCGCTTTTTAAAAGCGTGAAATATAATTTGCTGCCGCGGTAGTCCATATAAGATGATAGTTATGAACGTATATAGTATACTTTGAATGTTTCTTTGCTGTATGCGTCCGTATAAGTGCGCCTTTCTCTTGGCTGCTGCAGGCAGTAAATACGATGAATAATGAAGAGATGCAGGAGAATTCGAATGAATTAGCTGCATAAATGTACATACACACACTCGCACATATCCTACCCATACATGTATGGAGCAATTGAGTAAAAATATTGTATTTTTTAAGCGAAACTTTTTTAAGGGATTACAATGCTGAGGTGAGGCAGAAATAATTTTTTTTTTAATAATATTTCAAAAACAAAAAGTCAAATCAATTTGAAATTTTGATACCGTGAAATTCAACTGTAACAGAATCAGTAAAATAAATTTCGGATAAAAACATAGGTAATTGTTGATTTTTCATCAGTTTTCCTCTGTTGTCTGGTCCGGTGACTCTGTTATCCAAGGATAGGCAGGATATTTCCTGACACAATCATCAAAAATCAAAAATTCGACATCATTTTCAGAACGAATGAAAAGGAAAAAAAGTGAAATTTGATAATTTAGCACGAGTTTGAATGATATTTTTGTCTATTTTTGGTAAAGATACTCACATATTGGGCAATTGATATTTAAATGAACAAATAAAAGAATATATTTGTAGCTAGACAATAAATGATGTACTAAAAATGTCTGTATACATGAAATTAAGTAGTTGTGGAACTAAAGAGACTATAATGCTCATTGACGATGAGCAGCTTCAGGAATTTACCGCTAGATGTCTTAATCTATTCCAAACGTGAAAAAGCAAATTTAAGTATTATAATTTTATTTCATCGACGTATAACTTCATCGACGTCACCCATCGAGTACAATTTGTAGAGTAGTCAGTCGCCGAAAAGGGTAGATTGTAGGGAATTCAATGAATATTCTCTTCAGCCAATCTTACAGTAAAATACGATGAATAGACATTATTAATAAATTTAGCTTTACTTAGATAGCACAAATAGTAATGTATACAAGACACTACCCTCGTTACGCAATACGAGGCTGTCGTTGCCACGACCGATCGGCAAACAATAATGAATATGCCTCGGACGAAGTGTTTATATACATACGTTTACGCGCGAAACTCTCGATGACAGTTACAATATACAATATTAAAACTAACGTACAATTATAAAATAAATATATCTAACAATCGTTTATTTTTTTTTTTTTTTATTAACAAAAAGTTTTATTTTTTTCTCTCTTTCTCGTCTCCCCTTAAATGTCAAACGAGATAATTAATTCGGACAAAAATGAGTGTGTATACAACAATTCGCCGGAACTGCAGTTCTGCAACACGGCACGATGCACTTGATGCATAAATTTGAGAACTGTTTCAACGTTTCCATTCGCAACGAATCAAGAAGTATTGTATGTAAACTCGCTGTAAAGAGATAAAAAAATTATTTTTTCTTCTAATCTTTCATGTACTATATATAAACGGAAAGGAACGTTCACGCATCGCCCGTACGGCTAGGCTCGAATTTATCAAATCTATAATTCTCAGCCTCTTCGTCCCGGAATAAGACCGGTTTGCGCGTTCGATACGTACACTTTTTTTTATTTTCTTTTCTTTCTTTTTTTTAAGGAATTTTCACGATCCCTGCGCTAAAACTTTCTACCGTATACGCAGCGCGCGCACGTGCGCCTGTATATATACAGATATATATATATATATATATATATATATATATATATAAATGCCGTGTGTAATCTTGTTAGACTGTCAACCTCGTTTCGCTAACAATTTATCAAAAACTACCTGATGCGCACAAATTTCGCGATGTTATACTGCCTCGCAGTCATAAAGCCATAAGTTAGGCTAATTATACACGTGCACTCGCCGGCGACTGGACTGCCTCGCAATTGCGCAAATATCTATCCGATATATAATTGAACTTGCGGTCTCGCGCATATATATCCGTGGAAGGCAAAAAAAAATTCGAAGTTTATTCATGGGGAGAATCGCGGCACGATAAACACATATCTTTCGAATGGTTGATCGAGCTACGAGAAATCCGCGAAGCTACATCCCGCTGCGCCGAGCCGCAGCTCGGACATTGCGCTGCATTTATTATATATGCACACAACAACAACAATAACAACGAAAACAACAACAACGGCGGCGGCTTATCGCGCAAGAGCGCGTAATCTCTCGTATATACGTACACACATACACCCAACGCTTCCGGTCTCTCTCGAAGAAAAGTGCAGTACATGTGTGTGTATTATACACGTGCTTATGTACGTGCTGGTGGATATATAAAAGAGGCCACTTGGTCACCAGGTCCATTCCGGGCGCGATTCCCAGGATCGCATCTCTCTCTCTATCCATCTATCTACCTATCTCTATCTCTCTCGCTCGCTCACTCACTCTTCAACTGGTTCCTGTATATATCTACGCGAGCTCATGTGTGTGCTTGTGTATTTGTAAGTTGGATATTCGCGCGAGAAAACGATCGCGAGTAGCAGTCGTATAGTGGCGCGCGATTAAGAGCTACAACGCGTCTGTATGTACACCATGCACTGTGTACCGCCAACGCCGTCGCCGCCGCCACCACCACCACCACCACCTCCTCTCTCGTATATGTGTGTTTTTATCGAGTGTATATCCATGCAAGCGTATGCAAGTACTTATACTCGCAGGTGTAAACGCTGAACGATGTTAATAGCGGCGCTTTAGAGTACTGCACTCTGCATCGTGACAGTCGACGCGCGCCGAGTACGTTTAATGTTGCTTTGCATTTTTTTTAAAAGACTTGATTTTCATGTGTCCAGCAGCTCTCGTCGACCGAAATTTTATCCGCGGTTAATCTCGAAGTGTCTGCGTCAACGAGCAAGTCTGCGCACAGAAATAGTTTCCGGCGTCGCTGGATTTTCGCACATTGATTCGTGCGTACACTGTTGAGAAAAAAAACTTGAATTTGATATAAAAACTGATGTTCTAATTTGAACTTTATACTCAAGTTGAAACATTTCGTTAAAAATTTCTGATTGAAATTTAATCATTTTTAATGACGGAATTCACCACTAGATGGCGAGTATCTTTATCCGTAAATCTGCAAGTGGCCAAGTAAAGCTTATTATATAATTAAGAGCGTAAAAGCATAGATATATAGGTGTAAACATTGATATATATTGTAAACATTGACAATAGCTTTGAACGCTTACATGACAATAACTGACAACAACCTTGATCTTCCAAATACCATCCTAAATTAATGTTTACAATTAAGTATGGTCATCAATGCGCATACGTGCCGTGCCGAACATATTATATATACACATGACCCAGAATCTAATATGTATTATATACAAGTCGGAAATGAACGACTAGCTCAATCGCCTAGGCTGCATCAAAAACGACTGGGCAGTTTCAGATTTTTGTTTATTTTTTATTTTATTTTTTTCATTTAGTACATAATCTTGATTTATGAAAGCCATTAATGGGGTAAATTTCCACGAGGCGCTCGCTCGCGCGCATGTACACGCGTAATGAATGATTTAAACTCATTGCGTTTAATTCTATAATTTAATGCGCTCCCTACGCTGCCGCAGGCGCACGCGAGATATAAATAAACCTCGCGATAACGATAGTTTGATGCCGACAAATTTTCCTCAAAAGAGTATTCGTATATATAATGTTTATGTATATACAAGGTATGCGCCAGCGCACGGCGGCTTTCGTCTCAAATGTATATAATTAAGAATTCAGCGACGATAATCAGGTTAAGCACGCGGCGGTAGTAGTAGTAGCGGCATCGTCGTCGTCGTTGAGAAATGAAAAAATGTCTCAATCGTATGAAAGTTGCAGTTGCAGTTGCCTAGATCATCTTCCGGGTAAAGTGAGATTCGAGCGAACGAAAAGGAAGACGACTGTCGCGTCGCTTCGCTATGTGTGTGTGTACGAGTTCTTCTTTTCTGTTTTTTTTCTCCCTCTTTCCACGGTGTATACTATACTTTTGCTATATATATGTAGCGTATAGACACTCGTCGGCCGTGACCTCGTTTTTCGGGATGGCCGCGCGCCTCCGCGACAACGTGTTCAAATGTCATTGCCGCAAAGAAGTTCGCGTGCATTATGTGTAACAATACGCGTCTCGCTGCTATTATTGCAATACTTTGATTTGCTTTTTGTGTTTTTTTTTCAGTCTACTATACTCGATTTCCTTTATCGATCAATCCACATTCCCTACGATAAAAACTTCGAGCAATGACACCTCTGCATCGGTGCGCGATTTATCTTTGATCCTCATCTCGCGCGATTATTGCGAGTCGTAAACTCGAAAGTTATAGCATCGCCTACATACATAAATTTTAATTGAACATTACTTATTCCAGCTTTTCCGCAGATTTTTCGCACTCGTTAAAATATTGCGTAAATTTATGTATTCAAGAGCTGAACGCAATTGTTATAATTGCATGTAATACATATTTTATTCTTCCCGTATAAACTGCGGATCTCGAGTTTTTATCTCTTAACGAATCGCCGTAATAATTAATGCGTGTGTGTACGCGTGCTTACACGTACACATTTATCTAACGTATATAAACTTGAGTACTTTTACCGAACGACGAAAATTTATTCGATCGGTCTAACGTTAAAAAGAAAAAAAAAACTTGCCAATCATCGCGCGCGTACATCTTAATTTGGTGTCTGATCGAATCGGTCTTGTACTACTTACGACGCGATAATGCGAGCAACAATAGCCAGCAACAAAGTACATATATGCGCGACGACGATCTGGCTGTGGGCAAAAATCTCTTGACCGATAGCGACAGTGAGCTCGCTCTTCAGACACACACATACACATTACACACACACACACACGGAGAGACTGCGAGTATCCTACTGTATATAATACGCGCGCGCGCGCTCGGACGCCTGCTCCTACTGCTCGACTTTCTATTTGTATAACAAAAGCAAAATATAATGCAAGGAAACGGTCACTCTTGATTTCTATTGATAACTTGCTCTCCTAGCGCGAGCGCATACATACAATTACGGCGCGCGAGCGCGTACAGTTGTGTACTTGTTCTGTACGAAGAAAGAAAAAAAAAAGAAAAAAAAGAGCTGGAGAATTTCACCTATTCTTGCGGTGCAGAGAGCATTAATGCAGCCATAAGAGCGGCACCGAAAGAAATTTTTCGACGGCTACGAGAACCCGTAATAACATGTGTGGGATATTAATATGATGGATGAAAATTATAAAGACTTACGCTTGGATAATTTGTTTTTGATGTTAGAAGGATCTGATGATTATATTCAAATTTTTAGGACCCTTTTCAGAGGCCAGAAGTTTCTCCTAGATTCGTCGTTTTTTCGTGATTCTGAGTGATCTAATCAATTTCATTCAGACTTTTATGATTACAATCGTAGGATAAAATGTGGCATTCCATGTCGATTTTATAATGTCATTAAATAAAATAGGATTCATTTTTCAAACAATTAAACATTTTAAAATTGATACTTTTAGATCGTACAAAGTAATATAGCACATTGAAAGTTCTAATAAAATTCATACTCCACATCGATGACATAAAAAGAAAAAAAAACATAATACTTTACACGTCAGACCAAATTAATGTTTATCGCGATCGATTTCACACAGAATGAGTCATATACAAATGTATGCCGGACCAGCTTTATATATATTTACTCGATATCACGCCGTTTCGGTAAAACGCGCTCGCTCGCTCGCCTGCCTCTGACCTCGTTAGGCGCTCCGCCGCGCGGAAATCTATTCCGCGTCTTCATCGTCTTTCGCGCACACACACATACACACACGACGCTTTTTTTTTCCTGATTCGGAGCACCATATAATGTCATAAGGAAAAGTGCGAGAGCTGCGCCTCGAGTCGTATTTACCGATATCTTCGGTATAGGCGAGCTTGCAAACGCTCGTGTTACAGTATATCCAGACGTGCTGTAAAATGTTTAAATTATAATTATAAATGATGAGATAATAGTGGCATTTGTTTAAAAATTATATTTGAAGCATACAAATAAGTTTGTTTTCCATTTTTAAGCGCTTTTTTTTAATCTCAATAATTCATTTTGGTTATTAACATTTTATTGTTTAACAAATTTTCAAATCCTGTAAATTTTTGTATTAAATACATATTTCTATTCATTAGCATCCACGAGGATGCGACCTAGGGCTCTTTAATTTTTTAATTTTTTATCTTTATCTAGAAAAGAAGTTCAATCCAAAGAAGACTAATTAAAATATCTTAAAATACATTAACATTAATTATCTAGTTTTAATTATGTTTGAATATCGAACGCATTTTAAATGATCTGAAATGAACATTTAATTTGGTCAAAAAATATAGACCCGTTTTCCCACTTCAAGTCTTCACCGATAGATGGCAAGTATCTCCAAATCTGTAAATCTGCAAGTAGCAAAGTGAATATAGTTGTATAAGTCAAAGCGAGGTTTTATAAAAATCTAGATTTGTATAGTTTTAATGATGTTGCAATTATGTTTGAATATCTAACGTATTTTAAATGACCTAAAATGAACATTTAATTTGGTCAAAAAATATAGACCCGTTTTCCCACTTCAAGTCTTCACCGATAGATGGCAAGTATCTCCAAATCTGTGCATCTGCAAGTAGCAAAGTGAATATAGTTGTATAAGTCAAAACGAGGTTTTATAAAAATCTAGAATGTCTTCCTTACAATTTTGAGATAAATGTTATCTAGCCAAGGCGTTCAGGATTCAAAGTTGCGGTTACACTAACAAAGAGACCTTCTCACCTTCGGGTCATGGATTTGGACCAAACTTTTTCTGGTGATTCAGGACAGTTAGAAAACATGCCCTGTTATGTTAGGTTGTGTGAATATGCCCTAGAAGCCTTAGATAAAAAATAAACGTTAAAATAATAAAAATAAGCATATAAAGCGCAAAAAATATTCATTTCCTATCCTCAAACTATTTTAGTTACTTTGCTCGCTCCAAATAATTATTATTTTAATACAAGCACTGGAGATTCGACAAATCCCTATCAAAACACTTTTCACTGACTAATTTAATACTTCAAGTACCTAAGCAGAGTTGAATTTTATCAATGATGTGATGAGGCGAATAATATTTGC
>CACVKI010144809.1:107729-128753 GCA_902732785.1 Trichogramma evanescens
AACACTTTTCACTGACTAATTTAATACTTCAAGTACCTAAGCAGAGTTGAATTTTATCAATGATGTGATGAGGCGAATAATATTTGCACATAAGGTCACTATTTGCCATGATCTCATACCATGCCTTTGTGCAATATTGCAATGTTTTGGGTCATGAATGAGACCCATCAACTTCTTAACAACAAAATGTAATGTTTTCAAGAACCAGGTGTCTAAAATAAGTAACCAAAATAGTTTGAGGATAGGAAATGAATATTTATTGCGCTTTATATGCTTATTTTTATTATTTTAACGTTTATTTTTTATCTAAGGCTTCTAGGGCATATTCACACAACCTAACATAACAGGGCAGTTTTCTAACTGTCCTGAATCAACAGAAAAAGTTTAGGCCAAATCCATGACCCGAAGGTGAGAAGGTCTCCTTGTAAGTATGCATTGCTAAGCTCCTCATAACTATAACGAAGTACAAATTTTTGTGGCTACTTTCAATGCTCGAGTTTTCTCTGAAGTTTTTAACGCTGCCGCGCGTGATTAGTTTATGCTTTCATACGTCACATTTTCTCGTTCGGATTAGCTTTCATTTCGACTTCGCAAAATGTTCAGAATTATAATTTCAATTGGCTTTTCTTTTCCCTGAACGTCCTTTATTCTATTAATCGAGCCACTTCGTTACTGCTGTCAGTGCCAAAAAAAATTACCGATTTTATAGCAACTTCGATGAAGTACGTGTAATGCGTCAAGTAGAATCGCTTTCGAAAAGCTGTAAAAATTTTAAACGTTCTCGTGTTCACCGATCGAAGCTTAGTCCATCGATTCTATAATGTAACTAAAAACAAAAATATTTGACAACGATTCATGTCCACCGGTGCAACTATCGCCAACCAATCGAACACTTTCGAAGCATATACGAAAATGATGGATTGAACGCGTGTGTGTGTATTCGCGTGACTGGCACGATTCTGACTTTCTCAGCGAGATAAAAGCCAAACTCACGAAAAATCTATAATTTGTTTCTAAAATAGATAAGCATCGAAATATCATTATTTGATCGATCAAGTAAAATTCGCGAGAAACAAGGTCGATCGTGTTGTATATAAGACACGCTGTTGCGCTGCTATACGTACTATCGAGTAATAATGCAAGAGATGTATATAAAGGAGAAATCGCCTTTTGCATATGAGCGAATTAGAGTATACAGAAGTTTTGAATGGGACGGCGCATTGTTGCGAAGTGTGTCGAGTTCAATTTATTATTGTTGATTTTTCATTGATATCCTGGTGTGTATACGCGAAATTTCATTTGATTAAAGTCAGAAAAGTTGCTAGGATAGTGATATTTGTGTGCACTTTCAAAATTCTCATACGTCATTGAATTGTAATCTTTAAAAATCAACGAAAGAAGCAATGATTGTTCAAAATCGAAAAATAATAGCTAGTCTTATTTATCTATGCCTATACCAAAAAATCTGTACTTTCTAACGCGAAAAAATGTATGCGTATTACTCAACACTAACCTACTAAACTTCGTGTTAAGTATGTTATCCTCGTGCAAAAGAGGCATCATCATCGTAACGCACGAGAAGTGCAATTCGGAAGTCTATTATATTTTTTAATGAAAGTTGGCTGCCCATTATTTTTCTCTCTTAATTTTATAGCATCGGTCACGCAATATCAATATCGAAATTGCAGCATTTATGGTTTATAAAAAGAAGAAGAGAAAAAAAATGAATTATTTATTCTCGCCGCGAGGTCGAGAAATATCTCGTGAAACTACGTGGCAATTATAATTCAACGAGATTTCGATTTCACATAATAGTCGGTAGTACATTTCTATTGTGTGTATCTAGACGGCTTCGATCGTCGGGTGTTGGACGATTTCTACGACCATACGGAAACTTCGTAAAATTAGCTTTCCAATAATGGAGTTTTCAAAATCACTCGGAACATCGAATTCAAATGGTGTATATTATTTATTTTATGTAATAATACTTTTTATACAGACACAATATTGCATTTAACTATTGCTTCGCTCGAACAATATAATTTTCAACTAAGTAACGCTTGTTTTTTTTTCTTTTCTTTTTCGCGACAATCAAACGATCAATACTCTCATGGCATTAAATATCATGGATGCGTATATTCGATGAAAATGAGTTTCTTTTTTTTTTTTTTTAACGTCGTTACTGATATTCTTTTACAGCTTAAACTATGAATGACTATACACTCTTACAAATGTTATTCTCACTGTCATTATGTACATTATATTACAAGGCTATCGTATATCGCTTAATGGATAACTTATGAATGTCTAATTGGCGATGATTTAACAATTTCTATGATTTTGAGAAACTTTTTTTCTCGATTATGAATTCAACGATGGACGGATTGTTCAATATTTTAAGTAAAAAATCATCTACTTCTAACTGAACACTTACGCACTAAGGTAACATAAAAAACATCGCTAACGATCACCCTCTCATTTTCTAGATTTTTTCTCGTCGTCCGTCTCGGCCTCTATCTCGCTCTTCTTGTTGTTCCTCGCGTAAGCCTGATAGGCCAATTCTTGGGCGAAGTGTTGAGCATCGTTGTTATTGTTGCCGTAATCGTTGTAAGACGTGGAAGGATGGAATCCGTTGGAGCTGAAGTCGCTGTTGACGCCCTCCT
Source organism: Trichogramma evanescens (assembly GCA_902732785.1). Lineage (NCBI taxonomy): Eukaryota > Metazoa > Arthropoda > Insecta > Hymenoptera > Trichogrammatidae > Trichogramma > Trichogramma evanescens. The sequence continues at coordinate 110,393 of CACVKI010144809.1, forward strand.
TACTGTAGGGACTGCCGAAGACGCCGCCACCGTATCCGCCGCCTAATCCACTACCACCACCGATACCGCCACCGATACCGCTACCGATACCGCCGTGTAAACCGCCCGGATGGCCCAGACCGTTGGGCGAGTAGATGGGTGGCGTGTAGGATGGCGAGAGGGGCTTGTAGAGCTTGAAGAAGCCGATGATGCCGGGCACGACGATGGCCGCGAAGCCGAGGAGCTTCTTGAACGAGGCCAGGCCGAGAATGAGAGGCAAGAAGAGCAGGAGCTTGAGCTTGAAGAGCTTGAGGACGATCAGCATGGGGATGAGGATTTTCCTCAGGCGGTGACGAGCTAAGAATAGAGTAACGAGATGATAATTAGTATTCCTCGACTCTCGTTTTGTCTATAATAGTACATGTTCAAGTGACTTACAGAATACGGTGTCCTTCTTGTTCTCCAGCACGTCGATCTCGTCGGCGATCTCATCCAGGAATCTCGGCGCGTAGACCTCGTTACTGGCGGACATGAGCCAGCTTGGGGCCGACACCTCGAACGCCGACGTCTTGACGAATCGCTCGGCTTTTCTCAGGGCGAATTTCACCAGCTGGTCCCACTCCGTATCCTCGGATCTGCTTAGAAACGATACAACGAGACACATCGTCAAGAAATCCGTTTCGAAATTCCATCCTAATTTATCGATCGAAAAAAATGTTAATTTCATACCTGGGCTCGGTCGAGTACTCGTAGGGCTGTCTTGCGACCTCGCTGATGACGTTCCTCGGCATCCTCACCACCCTCACGCTCTCCGTGAGCTCGTAGCTCGGCTCCTCGAAGAAATCGGCGAAGGTGTTGAGCGCGCGGGACTTGAAGCACTCGGCGAAGTCGCCGTTCAGGCAGCCCTTGTTCGACTTGGCCATGTAGGGGTCCATGGTCTGGCCGACGCCGAGGCCGAACCAGTCGAACAGGTCCTTGCCGTCGCGATTCTGAGTCTGGTGGCGATCGTAGATTATGCGACGACCCTCGGAGGAGTAGTTGTCCTCGTCCTCGTCGAGATCCTTGCGGAAGAGATTGCGTCCCTCGCCGTCTACGGGGGCTGGTGCCACTTTCAACGGAGCTGCGAGAAATAATTTTTTTTTATTATATTGATTAAGAATAAAAAAAAATAGAAAATAATTTATAATCGTATTGGCAAACTCACAAGTCTCTGCAGGACTCTCCGTTTTCTTGTTATCCTCGGCGGCATTGCTGGCCGTGGTAAGGCACAGCAACGTTACCGCGAGCAGCGGCAGCAGCCACGACTTTATCGACGGTCGGTTGGACCTCATTCTGCTCACTTATGCTGGTTTGCTGTTTATCACGCCTGTCAAGAATAGCAAACACGTTATTACACGGTTAATTTATGCAATCATCGCAATATAAGTTTCTCCTCTTCTTTTTTTCACGTGTTTATCCGAATTCCATCGCGTCGAGATTTTATATATTAGAAATAAAGAGAAGAAAAAATAACACGATTCCAGGTAAACGAAGTTAACGTGTTTTTCACGGCTTCGTTAAAAATATCGTGGAATGTGTATACGACTATATCGACCAAAAAAAAAAATTTAACCGTTAGCGAATTTTGTATCTTAAAAAGTACACCAATTGCACTCGTTGTAAATAAATAATCACTCACTTATATTATTATTACACGGCACCCCGCTTTCTATATCGATACAATAAAACAGTATAATATATAATTTTCCGCTGCACTACTAGCCAGAATAAAAACTCACAGAATCGATATATGAGGTCCTGAATTTCGTGTGTCTGTTACGCGTCCCGCGCGCACAACGTGTGTGATGTGTATAAAATACGTGACTCACGACGACGTCCTACATCGGCGCGGCTGAAAATCCGAACACGTGTGTGTCCCATTCACACACTCCGTGTATGTGTGTGTATGTGTGTGTGTGTGTGGCGCGTTTGTTCAACATACTTAAAACACACAGGTGACAGATCGACGTACCACTTTCCCCCGCGATCGCTTAGCTAGCAGTATAAGGCCCCACTCTCATTATCGCCCCGCCGTTATTATAATTGATAGAACAAACACACCACCGGCGGCGGATATTATTTCTCCAGCGAGGCTTCTCTTTTTTTGTACAATTAAAAAATATAGGCGATAATTGCACGTATATTTACCGATCTCTTACCGATCTCGATGATGACCCGCGTCGTCTTCGTCGTCGTAAAAGATTCATCCCGAAGCCAACATGCGCGCGAGGAATGCGTGCTGCTACACACGTATGTATATCGATGGAATTTATAAAATATCTGGCGTACTATAATCTCGAATATCGATATTATTACAGCAGGTGCCACAACTTGTTAACTCACTGCACGAGTTTTATATATATTTGATAAAATAAAATATAATAAAACATACTAGCGTACGCGCCACACGAGCGAACGTACGAGACTCGCAACGCAGGCCGGTCGCGATCACATGCGCACTCCTCGCCTCGCTCCTTCGAACGGCGTGGAAAAAGCTTCTACGTGTGTGTTTATGTGTGTGTGTGTGTTTGCGCCGCGTGACGCTCTATGGTTCCCGTTAGGCCGCGCAACGGCGCGACCGTGTCCATACGTATACACATCTACACAACCTGCTCATGGGCAACGTATAGAAATAAATATATCTGTATATATACACGTTCTTGTGGCGCGCCGACGCACACATGCACGCAGGCACACGAATGGGCGGTATATTTATAATAACGCAGGTGCAGTGCGCGCAGCTCATAAATTTGCGGGCCACAAAAGGTGTATACGTGAATTTTCGAAGCTGGAACCGATTCCTGTCACGACGACGCGAAGTCGTGCACGCGCGCCGCAGCCTACTTGCTGTACAGCCGATCTTTTGCAATTACCTATGGTGCACTTGCGCGCAGCGCGGAGAGAGAGACTGAGATACATTATGTGTACTTGCGATTTTCGGAGAATCGGCGCGGTGCCGGCGATCGTTCGTGTGCAAGTACCGCGAGCGGATCGTGCGCGCGGCCGCAATATTCGCACGCCATAAAAAAAAGAAAAAGAAACTAAGAGAAAAAAAAACTGTAAGAAAGATGAGGCGTGAGAGGTGTCTGTCGACCCGGTCCCCCCGACTCGCGGTGGAAATTTTTTTTCGCGTATATAAGGTTCGCTGTATGAACTTTCGAGCTTGTGAGGCCTAAATAAAATGCAGGCTACGTCGTGTCCTTGTCTACGGTAACATTGAATGATTACATGATAGAAAGTCGACGACGTACCAGCTAAGATGATACAATCGCACCTATACGTATTTATTGCGTCTGTATTTATTTATTTATTTTTTTCTTTCGACGTCCAAGTCTTGTGGTCGCGAACGTGTTAACAATACAGTATGCGTATACTTACGGTGTTGTACGTGCGTCTTTTTACATGTATGTGCAATGAATTAGAAAAGTGAGAGAGATAAAAAAACAATGGTCAATGATATACAGCGCAAAATTAACACAATGTATGCAAAATGTGTCAGTCGCATGTAGGTCTTGCTTTTTATTCAGTTCATTGGGCGCTTATAGGTGCGCGCATTTTTTATGTGCCAGCAGCAGCGATGCACATAAATCGTGCGTTTGGAAATGTCATCGTCGTGTGGGTCTTCTTCTTCTTTGTCATCGTCTTCGTCGTTGTCATCTTACTTATTTGTCAATCTTTTAGTCTTTTCTGTGTAAGTAATTATACCTAGAACTCTCAAATTAAGTCATAGAGATTATAATTTCAAGCCAGGGGTATACAAATCAAACTCGACTTTCACGGATAGATTTTTTAACAAGAACGAAAAAGTAAATAAATTGCTCAATGGCAAAAGAAACATTAGAAATTGTTTTTCGTCGTTCACCACGCCGTATTATACTTATACGACCACGCGCCGATCTCGCGAGATACAAATAAAAAAACATTATACACTCGAAACAACGAAACGAAACAAAAAAAAAGGTAAAAAAAATAAAAATAAAATCGACCACTTTCACGCACTTTCACTCGCGGCAATATAATAATGCTCGGACACAATCGAAGCGCTGAGTTTGAAATTATGATACGCTTATAATCGTGCAAGCGAATAGATAGATGGATTAATGGATCAATAAATAAAAATTAGAAGCAATCACACTTACGTGCAAGAAAAAATTCTCAGTCAAAAAATCGGACGATGTAGCTCGTTGTGGGTATGGTGTGGTGCTTCTCGAGTAACGAGCGGCTTGGCTTTGGTACGAGTTTACCTGCTCCACCGGTCTTTATATATGCGCGCGAATTCGTCGTCGGCGGCGGCGGCGCGCGAGGGCGTTCACACTGTATACACAGCTCGAGCCGGCGCGAGTTAACCCCCCTGCTCGCTCGCGCAAAAACCCATAAGAGCTTTTGCGTACATGTACTATGTATGTAAGTGAGGTAAGAGCAGCATCATAACAAAAATCCGAGAGTGAAAGTGATCCCTCTCCGAGTGTGTAGGATGCAGAATGTATCGTATCCCGGAACAATTTCGCGCGTGGTGTATACATACATGCGCTTGCAAAAGTTCTCAAGCCGCAGTGACGTCAATGCAGCCGCGCAAAGCAAAGCTAAAGTACAAGCTGCGAGCCTTTTGTTGGAAGTTTCGTTTGCGGGTATACGTATATTATATACGCGCGTTATGTCACGAAAGTTCGCTCGTCGAGGCAATTGTGTAATTGGAAAACATTGACCTTCTCGAAAAGGCCTGAGATTTGTTATTTTTTTTTTACCTTCTTCAATTTGAGGAGAATTGAAATTGTCGCAATAAGTTGTTTTGGTTTGGATACTCTTTCGAATGACTCGATCTAATGCCATTGGAATTTTTAGCTAGGATGTTTTTTTTTATAAAAACGAAACCTTTAACGAGCCGAAATTTCGTTTTTTCGAGCCATAAATAATGCGTAGCGTTACGCAAGGGTAAGCGAAACGTCGACTCCAACAAAAGATTTTTGCGAGATAAATTTTCGTGCGTTAATATCTCTCTGCTGAGTTTCGGAGATACATTTCGCTTACATAATTTTCTGGTCTTCCCGAGAGCAGCAGCAGTCACATATAATAACAGCTCGTAATATTACTAAACGCACGCGCGCGCGGAGCAATGGTCAGAAGTTTCTCTCGAGACGCCCATAAGATGAAACGTGCAAGATCTGCGGGACACGATACGATCGCGTGCAATTATCGACTTCCGAAGAGATAAACTATGCGAGGTTTTCTTCGCCTGTGAAAATTAATATTTATATATTCGTTAAGTACATCCAAAAGGTTTTTAATTAATTATCGAATTCTAACGCGCCGTGTGTATGTTTCTATTGCGTAATAGCGATCATTCGCACCGCGAATCCTTTCGCGCAACTTCGTGTACATGTATAATGTGTGTGTAAGAAAGCATTGACGTCAATAAATTGGCCAATCCTTGCCAAGTTTTGCTCTTTGACGTATAGAGGAGCGTCGTCGTCGCGGTGGAAAATAAAAGCCTTTGGAGTACGCACTAGTACATAACGATGAGCAATTTACTTTTTTCGCAGTTACCATCGATATTTCAACATTTTCCCATAATCCTCGAAAACAAATTGTAACAACGTTTATCAATTTCGAAAGGAAACGAGTAGCTTCTATTCACTTTTCTCCGGCGATCTGTTCATTCACTTTTACTGCAGTCGAGGCGTGGCACGCCGCAGCAAGAGCATTATACACACATCATAACGATCGCATTATCATTCTCGCTCTCGAGCGCTTTGACCTTTGCCGCTGCCGCTACTGCAGCAGCAGCAGCAGCAGCAGCGAGGCACAATTAAAGATCTCGTAAAACTGCACATTGAATGCGCGGCTACTGTGAGCTACCGCAGCTGCAGCCTCAAAATTGCCTCGCGTGCGCGCTTAGAAGAAAAACTGGGAATCCCGAGACTAGACTCGCGCCGCGCTTTCTCCGGAAGACATTGAACCGCCGCGTGTATATACACATTATGTTATTATACGAGCTTAGAAAGGTTTTTCGCGCGCGCGCGAATTCGTGCACTCGCCCTTCTCTCTCTCACTCGTGTATATCAACGTGCGTCATAGATCGACCATTGACAAAAGGAGAGTTGGGTAACTCGAGTCTGGGGAAAACACTCGCGAGCGCGCCTTTTTTAATTCGCTGTACAGTGGTTAGAGAGGAGTATCGAGTTATGTACACTCGAGTAAAGGAGCAAGTACGTCAGCTCGTTAATAGCTCATGCATAATTTCGAAATACGCCAAATAATTTTTACGTTAGAATTAGTCGGGCGATTCGAAATTGCTATCAAATCGATCATGGTTGATAATCGAGCTGGATCTGTTTTGTTTTCAGCTTTGAAAAATTTTCGTTACTCATCCGTGTTGCATCATTGACGAGCAACGTGAACTTTCAACGCGACTGAATGAATGAACTATATTTTCGTGATTGCAGAACGAGCCACTCGTATCTTTTAAATTCAAATTTAAACGAGTAGAACCAGTGCTAATATTATGCTATTTCCAAACTCTTTTGGACGAGGCGTAATCGTTATACAAGATTGAGCTTTCTTTTTCTCGTCGATACTCATCTCGATACATTTTTCGGTACAAACTAGTATGATTCTTTGTGCGTAATGCGTGCAACGATTTTTTTAGAAGCTTAAAAAGATAACTGCTGTACAAAGTTTTCTTTCATCTTCTATCTGTTAAAAAATAAGTTTCATGCTTGAAAATAATTGACAAACTTCGATTTACTTCTTGAGCATAAACATAAAACTGACTTCCTATTGGTAACAGCTTATATAAAGTAGATGTACCGATTTGATGTGCCTGTACCTATTCAAGGGACATAATAGATGAGAAATTCTATTTAATTATTATATTTCTATATTTGTTTCATTGAGTATTTGATTTATCGTTCAAAAATTATTAACATTTACTTCCAATAATATTTTATTCGTTTTCATTAGAAAATTCGAGGCACAGACACATAAATGGTTACATCTGACATTTTCCATTATCCAACATTTAACCTCATGGTTAATTTCTCACAGATTCGTTTAAAATAAAATTCCATAAATTTAGTTTAACTTTTCCACAATTATTTTCGTATTATAATATACACTCCTTGCAATCATATAGTGTAAGGAATATTTATCATTTTAAGTATAATAAGCAGTCGAAATAGCTAGTTTATTTTAATTCTAAATAAAATTCAACTAATATCATTAACCTTAACACTACCAAAAAGATTCTTTTTTATTATGTGTAATCATTATTTATTAACTTTCTTACAACAATGGCTTTAAAACTGCATTTTATACAATATCGTGTATTTTATTGAAGCTAATGTTTTCAGCACATATTGAAATTGCTATACAACTACATTTGACTTAATGCATCTAAGCCGAGTTTTCTCCTTTTACCTTGTTCATTATTCAATAATAATGTGAGAAGAAAAGTCTTGGTATTTGCAATTCAGCAATCATGCACACTTAAAACAATCAATCAATTGTAAATTAAAATGAAGTACTTAAAATGAGGACCATTTTTTTTTAATTTGGAGTTTTGATTATATTAGCTTAAACTTATGTTTGAAGAATGTAGATAAAAAGCAATGAAACGGAACATCTCCAACAATAATTATCATAAACAGTTCAATTGTTGTTGAGAGATATTTTATTTTACAATACTTTATCTAAATTCTCATATCCCTGGTAGAAATGCTCAACATTTTATGGTCATATGTTAATTATTTTTGCTTTCTTTTTTATATTTAATGACCATTTATGACTGTACAAAATTCGTATAAATTACCATTTAAATGATACACTCAAAAGACTCAAGGTGTATGGTTTTCACATAATTGAAATGGATCGTACTGTAAGACAAATCTTATATACATTCATTTTTACTTTGTCACTTGCAGGTTTACAGATAAAATTACTCGCCATCTAGTGGCAGAGGCGGAATTAAACCTATTCAAAGTAGTTGAAAATTGGTCTAAATTTTTAAAACAAATAAATTGTCAGTTTCATGTAATTAAAACGACTCAAGCTTGTTTAGACAATTGTAAACAAAAAATCGCTAAAAGCTAGATATTCGTTGATGATGTATTTTGCAAAATTTTTAATAGTCTTTTTTTAGTCATCAGGCCACTATTAGTGCATTTCTACCAAGGTATCTATGAAATAAATATTAATTACATTAAAAAAAACTTCATCCACACATTAGTTAAACGTAATGGCAAATAGTAATATTAAAAAACACTTTTATTTAACGATACGATAGTAACATATTGATACTTTTAAATGGATAATTTGCGATGGAACATTTACTGTGCGCACAAGCATAATTTTTCACAATAAATGATCTGCGAGGACACTTACATGCAACATGACTCATAAATGCACGACTTTAATGAAAATTTCAATGAAATGCAATGAAACAATGATACGCTTAAAATATCGTTAAATGTAAATCGTGATGATGGGATGCGCGTAATGATGATGCGAAATGAGGCGCTAACAACAAATAACAAGAGCTCGCGGAAGCTCGATGAAACGATGAAATGATACGTTCAAATTTGAAAAACGAAGAACGTTTCGATTAAACTATATAAATGTTTTTTTTATTCTCCGCAACGGCTCGTCGCATAAGAAATAAAAAAAAAGTAAATAAATAATAATGATGATGAAGACAACTAAGACGAGTGACCACGCAAACAATCGGGGAAGACAACAACGCTAATAAAACGAAATCATTCATAAATATAAGTACATTGACTATCGACACGATTCGAGAATTTTTTGTACATTACGATTCATACACAATATTACACATCCACACTCGCCCGTCGATTACTCATATATCATAAATATACATCATCGTCAACAACAGCTTATATTCGTAATGCCACCCTTCGGTCGTTTGCATTTTCACTCTCTCTGCTCAACAAATCTACACTACTACTAAAGCTTTCGCGCGTGCACGAGCTTGTCTATATCCTGATAGGTGGCCAGCATCGCCTGATTCTGCCTTATCGTCTGGTCGCCCTTGGCCTCGTCGCAGTCGGCGTAGGCGGCCTCGCAGGCCACCCCGTCCTGGCCGTCCTTGGCGGCCTTCATGTAGCGGAAGAAGCGCAGCACGTCGGGATTGTCGCCGCTGGGCTTGCGCAGCTCGTTGAGCTCGCGCGACAGCTGGGCCGAGACGAGATTGGAGTAGGGCGCGTAGCGCGCCGGGCTGCGATACATGGCGCAGACGGCGTACTCGCGGCAGCCCTCGGTCTCGTGGCCGAGCCGGCCGAAGACGGCGTCGAGGCGCGACAGCAGCGGCGAGTAGAACGGATCGTAGTTGGTCAGCATCAGCGAGCTCGTCGGGATCTCCTGGAATACCTGCGTAAAATAAGGTAAAATGAGTTTGAGTTCGTGAAGTCGCGATTCGGAGCGCGCATTAAGTAGACCTTGAACCGCACGATATAATATGCGTAAAACGCAGCTATACGATACCTCACGGATCGCGATATGCGTTCGCGACGTTACGAGACAACCGTACAAAACCGCAGAGCACGCGGAGATGCTTGGAATTTCATTGTACAGTTTTTTTCTCGATTTGCCTTATTAATTCGACCTTCAATCTTATATCTATACTCGAGAAACTTGGGTGACCTTCGAGTTACGATTATGGTTTGCCAATTTTTATGGTGGCTTAGTTTTAAAATTATGTCAAACAAGTTTCGATAATCACTGTCGATACTGCAACAGTACGCAGTAAGATAAAGAAAAGCACTGCGTGCTTGCCTTATACAATAATTTTTACTTTACCACTTGCGGATTTACAGATGACGGGGTTCGCCATCTAGCGTTACAGATTGGATTTAATTTGGTTTTTTTTATGCTCTACAAAATGTAATAAATTTTTGTTAAAACTTCATGATTCAGACTTTCAATTTTTAGAATTTTCGGAGGAAGTGCTGACAGAATTAGAGAAAGAATTTGAGAATCTTGATTCAGATCGAGTTTTTGCGGATGCTGTGAATAATATAGTCACTGCTCGGGTCAGGAGTGTCTGTTTGGATGTGAGTCCGCTGCAAGACCAGAACGACAAGATTTATCAACAAATGTAGAAGAAGTGACTAGAAAACAGTAAAATTCGTTATCTGTCGAGCAACCTCTGTCAACCAGACCACAAAAAGAAGCACCAATGGTCAAAAAAAGCGGGGACGAGCAGGAAAAAATTATCCACCAATAACTAAGAGCAAAAAAGAGCAGGCCTCGATAGGGTGGCAAAAAATAGGCGGCTGCACAAGCTGCCCCTACTGAACTCGGTGGTGAGACTGCCAACCATACCACAAAAAGTATCGCCCGTGATAAAGAAAAAGCGGGGTTCAAGGACGCCCACGAAAGAATGATCAAGTGATGTCAGAAGCGATTGACAGAAAAATTATGCTTACCCCGGTGGTGAGGCTGGATAAAGAGGTGGTTGTCCACCTCTGACTCTTTCAGATTTACTCGAAATAAAGGTACTCGCCATCTAGTGCCGGTGGCTACAAATATTATCCTTATCTTTGAAGTTATTAAAAACTGGTCTAAACAATTGAATTGTCGTCTTCGGGACATTTAAAATGGGCTCAATAGTTTTGACATAATTTTAACACACAAGTCACCGCAAAAACCAGCTGATCAATGGTGGTGTAATTTGAAACACATTAAACGATTTCTTGGTCATCAGGCCATTATTTAAAGTTAAGCATTTCTACCAGAGCATAATCGCCTGTGTAAAACCACAATAATTCGCATCGAGCAACTATTGATTCTCGCCTTTTATAATACTACAACCATCAATTTCCGTGAAAATGTAAAATAACATATTTTCTCAAAGATATCGGGTTTAGCGTCTGACTAGGTGTAAAAAATTTCAGACTACCAGTATTAACGATGCGCACAATTTCATGAAAAAAAAAAAAAAAAATAACCGTATACGCCGCTTTATTATAAGCTGCTTAATCTCCGATGAAAATCTGTGCGCGCGTCATTTATTATAACGGCGTCAAGAGCAGAAATAAAGTGCGCTCCGCAATCCGAGAAACCAATATCGAACGCGACGACGATGTATAATAAAATATAAAATTTCAGTGCTCGCGCCGACGACCGACCGACTTTTTCCTTATAACTAATAGTAGTAGTAGGCGAGCTCATCTCGTCACCTTGTAATCTTGTCTCTTGGCCTGCTGATACCTCTGCGCCTGGATCCGCGAGTACGACTGGTCGTTCATGCCGACGTAGGCGAATCTCGAGGCGATCTCCGCCGGCGACTTGGTCGTCTGCTGCTGCAGCATGCTCTCGTCGTACATGGCCGAGGCAGGGAGAGTGCCCAGCGGCTGGCGGGCCATGTAGTCCTCGCCGTAGGCCGTGGCGGCGGCGTCGGCCTGGTCCTTGAACTCGTAGTTCTGGTCGTCGTACTGCTGCTGGCCGCCGGCGCCGCCACCCAGGCCGGGACTGTGCGACGACTGCGCGAACGAGGTTACACCTATATACAGAGAGACACAGACACATATTTAGCAAAATTAGAAAGTTGGGTATATAACGATTATTTATGGCTACGTGAGTGTGTGTGTGTGTGTGTGCATGGCTGCGCATCACGAAATAGATGCACGTATGCACACGCGTATGGACGCGCAGCACACCTTGACGCGCGTATATAATATTGCACATGTGCTCAATTTGTTACACGTCACTGGCACAAATGTGTTATAAACTATATAACAACCTCGAGTGCCCCCGTCAATGTCAGTGTCAACGTACTCTCGCCGAGCCGCCGAGGCGATATCAATAATTAATGTCAGCTAACCGTTTTTTTTTTTTCATTGTGTATGTACACAAACACACATATAGTTCCATTATTATATTTGATGCAAGCGTAATTAAAAGCTACTGCTCTCGAGACTGGTGTATTATTTACTTAAAACAAAGTGTACCGACGATAATGCTCGGGCTTTAGTTAATTAATACAAGAGAAATATGATTCTCATAGTCTCTCTCTGGCTACGAGCGCGCGTAATTTGATGGAAAATAGAGAAATAAATGTTATACTATCTATCTATCTATCTATCTGCGATCCTCGCCCAGTTGATGGTGTATAATTTACTCTCCTGAGCTGATCAAACAGTTTCGCGAGCTCTGCTATTTATTTATACACAAGTAAGCGCGTAAGAAAAAACTTTTGCGAGGAATTCGATCTCCTCCCTCTTCGCTATGGTTAACCAGATTTATTCATCGCGATAAGACGCGCGCCGTATAATATAAACACAAATATTGTCGCAGATGTAAGACACTTTCTATTTTGCCGCGAACAAACTTGACACACTCGCGCGAGAACGTCACTCGCTATATAGTTCCATGCCGATGCTCAGTTATAGAGTGCGTTGTGTATTATATATTTATAGCAGTATGGCACAAGATTGAGGAGCAGCACTGCGAGTCATTGTACACGAAATTAACCCTCTGGCAGAAATGCTCGATATTTTTTTACTTGTTTTTGGCTAAAAAGTAGAACTATTAAAACCGCACGAAAATAAATGTATCAAAACTGTGCTTTATCATATTTTAACTTTATAAAATTCTTCCTAGTTACCATCTAATTACAACTTCAATAGTTAAAGAGACTGTCATAACAGAAAATAACATATTGTTTTGAAAAATCGTGCTTCAACTTATACAATTATTTTGACTTTGCCACTTGCAGATTTACAGATAAAGGTACTCGCCATCTAGTGGTGAAGTCTTAAAGTCATAACAATATCATAGTCAAGTTAATATCATATTTAAGGTAATCAAAAACCGGTCTAAATTGAACCATTTAAAATGCGCTTAATATTTTTGACATAATTTTCAAATTAAAAACAATTCAGTTAATATAATTCACTTCAGAATATTTCAAATGGTAATTTTTCAGCCATCTCGAGCATTTCTACCGGCCAACTTGAATTTTTTCGTCCAGGCATGCGGTACTCACTTTTTCCGACGATCTTGCCGAGGCTGCCAATGATGCTGGGCAGGAACAGTGCGATGAGTATGCTCTTGACTATCTGCACGCCGATGAACAGGGGCAGCAGCAGCTTCTTGATGCCAAACGCTAGAAAACCAAGCCCGAAGCCCGTTAAAAATGTATTCTGTCCCAGTGCGGGAGCTGCAAGCACAAAAGCGAAATTCACCCCCAAGCGAAGGCCGCAGGTAAGCATTATTTTTGGTTAGTTCTCTAGGATATCAACAAGCCATATTATGAATGATCAATTGAAAAATGCGGTGGTGCGGATATCGTTTTTCTTTATGAGAATTATATTGCTGATGATGTCTGTCGGTCGTGGATGATGATGATGATGTTCTGCGTTGACCAAACACGTGTCTCTCTCGAATGTAACAAATTTTATAATGATAATTCAGAGGAGCAGAAAAGGAGTATAGCTGCGTTTATCAGTGAGTATTATGTTAATGCTGAAGCTTTTGGTGTATTAGTGTGTGTTACTTTCAAAATTTCAGAAGCTACAAGCACAAAATATACGATATCTCTGAACGCATGGATCGAATATAATTAAGCGATAAATTGTCTGCGCTCGCGCGGATAACAGTACTAATTGAAATGATACATCTATACGGCAGCTCGGGTTAATTAAAATCGTATAAAGCCAGCTTCCTACGCGATTAATTGATGGCTTTTACGCGTATTTTACATGGAAAAATTTAATTGCCATATGCAACCGTTATTTAAGGTATATATAGACGAATATCAGCAAATACAAAATTATTAAATAATTTTTCGAGATAATTGAACCATCGAAACGTCAAAACAATAAACAAATACAGTGTAGTACACCGCACCGATAATTTTTCAAATCTTATCCTACGGTCATAACTCGGTATATCCGGTGAAAGCTCGTTGTATAAATTATTTAACGCGTACGCATACGTACGTATTCGCAAAAGTAGAAAAAAACAACAACGAAGAAGAAGAGCCTCATGGCTAGTAAGTAGCTCTTCGAAGTGTAAACTTGTTTCTCTCTGGCGTTGAAGCGCACGCGGCTCGTTACTAAACGATGCAGTTTTGCCGGCGCGCGCATACCGCACGGCACAAAAGTAAGCCAGGTATTAGTTCCCTTTTTTTTTGCTTGTAATAATATGGCGTAAGCGTTTATCTCCATTGTGAGTTTTTTTTGTTACAAATGTGTATATATATAATAAATGTTATTGTGTTTAGATATATATGTGAATGCAGATGCGTGTTGTTGCAAGCTTTGTGTGTCTGTGTATGTAAAATTATATATATCATCTACGGCGTAAGCGTTAATGTTTTTTTTTTGTATATAATCTTGCGAGTATAAGTATAATGTGAATAATTTTTGTGTGCCGCTGTTGCATTTGTATCATATACTTACAGCCGAAGAACATTCTCGGTGCGAGCTCGTTCGCGTCCGAGAGCTTGATTTTGAGCACATGGCTATTGGCAAACCTACGCAGCGCGTCTAACAGCGACGACGACGCGGCGGCACCTCCACTAACAACACTACTACTATTATTACTATTATTATTATTATTGCTGTCCGTATTATTATTATAAACATTAAGATATTTGGCCTCCTTCTTCTTCACTATCTGCACTGACTCGCTGACGTTGTAAACGTCCTGAGCCGAAGCTGTCCTCACGAAACTTTCGATTTTCAACTTGATACACTTCACTGAGAATCTCTTGTCGCTGTCGTTGCACTTGGCGTTCTCGTCGCTCCGTTTCTTCTTCTCCTCCATCGTCTCCTGCTCGGCGGTCGTTGCCTCCGTGGTGCTGCTGCTGATGCTGCTGCTGATGCTCGATGCCGTCGATCGATCCTACATACACGCGCACATCGAGAAAAAAGAGAACACGATATGAGAATCGTTATTATAATGGTGACACATTTTTATAAATATTATAGTTCATTGTTCTGTACAATGGGAGGAGATGAGTACATAAATAATTAATTTTTCCAGCGATGTCATTGCGGTCTCGATTGATGAATATACGTGTGTGTGTGTACTTATTGTAACGAGAAAATTATGGACGTGCAAAAAGAAGCACAAAAAATTACGAATCTCGATCGTCGCTCGCGAATGACTCGTCACATGTGAAATGTACCGTTACATCGTTTAAAAACGAGAGAGAAGAAAAAATCATACGTATACCCACACACACACGTACGATCGTATATAAATAATATTATATATAAAATGATGACCTTAAAAAAAAGGAAGAGAAAAAAAAACACGTCTAGTAGGCTACCACGCGCGAGAGTGCGTATTATCATTTCGTTACATTATGCCTCTGAGCTGCTACGTGAGTGACCCAAAATTGCGACTCCCACTATATTACCTGCTACTGCTGCAATGTCTGAACTTTCTTCTAACTCATACATGTGTCTATATAAACACAGACAGATATCTTTGCCTATAGTGCACTCTCACACACACAAGCATATTGTCAACGCTTTGTATAAGTAGCTGAGCATCGGCTCGTAACTAATTTAACAGTGTCCGAGTGAGACTTGTAATTAACGGTTAGTTAAACGGCAGAAGCTGCAGCAGCAGCTGCCGCATAAATTATATATTATAAATGTCATACACAAATCTCTACCGACCACATCGTCTTGGCGTCGTCTCGTCGTGTCGGCGGCTGTGGCGTCATCCTGAAGCTGCAGCTTTTCGGCCTCGTGCTCGGCCGAGTCGTCCGTCCTCGTTATCTGGCCGTAATCGTAGTCGAACTTGCTCGGCTTGCCCGACTGCTGATGCGGATGATGGCGATCCTCGTCGCTCGAGTCGAACAGACTGTTCGAGGGCGAGTAATCGATCGCGCGGCCCTCGGCTACTTTGGCGTGGCCTTGAACTTGTCGCGCGGCGACGAGTAGCAATAATAGGCATCCTGCCAGAAGGAACGACGTCAGGTAGGACGAAGCCTGCCGCTTCATCATTGCGGTGCAGTTGCTGTGGTGTCGGGTTTACACGCACAGGGTCTTCTTCTTCTTGCGATGTTTCAGTCTTTGCTGGAAGAGAGACACGATAAAAGGATAAGATTGATTTTTCTATTTTTTTGCGTAATGTTGATAAAACTACAATCACGATATAACCGCAAAAATCGGTATTACAAATCGGTTATATCAAGTGAAAAACTACACCCGTTCGACGCGCGTATACCGTATCAAGGAAACCGCACTGAATGAAAAAAATAATCCGATGAAGAATGCCAAATTCCCGATTTGTAATAAAGTTTGTAACCGATTTTGTCATCGCGCGCAAATCGACGCAAAGCCGCAAACGAGTTAACGTATAATACATATTTCAAAAACCACACGATGCATCTCTGCACCTGCTGTGCATCGATATACTACACCTTCTATGTATGTGTAGCTCTCACAATTCGTTTGAAACTAGCCGAAAGTTTATTCGCGTACATATTTTATACATACACATATCGTTATCAACGAGTCCGCGGTGCGCGATCCACATATCGCGGAGGAAGAAATTTATGCATTATACCCACGATATGTAGTACGTGTATGTATATTGCGTACGCGATATATAAGGCTCTATTTGGAATGCAGGAAGTAAGAGATATAAATGCATTAGCTTACTATAAAGACAATGCCCGGCGCGCAGGTGAAAGCGTTTATAATGCACACGAGCAACATGTTGTTGCTGTTGTAGCCGGTGTTGTTATTGTTGCTCGAGGCTATACGTGCCTCTATGCGGGACACCGAGCTATTTTTCGAACGAATCGATGAAGGTGGGTTCAAAGTGGCGATACGCAATTCGAGCTTTCGCACGAGGATTATCAGGCTATGCCGATGGCCGGAGTGCGTCGACGATCGCTCGATGGGCATTTCGAGTTTTATGACTCTATTTATTAACTAAGAAAAAGATATAGAAGTATTACAAAATCGAAAATATTTTCCAAACCATCTTATACAATTATTTTCACTGTGCCACTTGCAGATTTACAAATTTTAAGGTTCTCGCCATCTAGTGATAGAAGCTGAAAGTCGTGTCATTGTATTCAAAGAGATTTAAAAATAGTCTAAATTTTTCGAAAAAATAAAATTGTCATTTTCAGGTAATTTAAAATATTATTTTAACACGACAGTAACAGAAAAATTGTTAAAAAACAAGTCAATTAATAGTCATGTATTTTAAAAAACATTTTGAATGACAATTTTTTGCTCAATTAAAATCCACATGATTTAAATTAAATGTATAGAGTTATTTTTAAATTTTAGAAAAATAAATTGAATCAAGAGGTGCGATAGCACCTAGCCGGCAAAGTATAAAAAAAAAATTATTAAAAAATTTTTTTCGAAAATATGAACTACGTTCATTTTCTTTTAGTTTTTTATTAACTCTACTTCTCATGTAAAACGGGAAATATACTGAATTCGTACATTTGTATTCAATAACATCATTACTAATGCTTGTGCTAATAACGATAGAATCTAATAACGACGAATTTGTGGACGACCAAGACATTGAATTTCAAAAAACTGCTTCGAAGTTAAATAGCTGTTCAAGCCGATCCAATGTAAGTCATTTTTCTCTCATTCTTGCTTTTTCTTATAAAATGATCTTTACTCTATTACTTACAGATTTACAGACACAGGTACTCGCCATCTAGTGATTGTGACTAGTATTAATAAAGATTGAATTTTCCTGAATTCTTTGATAAATTAAAGTAAAAAAACAGTATTGAAATGTTAATTTTTAATCAAAATACTTATAATTGAGTGTCGAATCAAATTTTTTTGTTAATTTATGAATCAAAATTATGTATGTGATTGCATTTTCATGCATTTTTTGTCCGAATTTTAACTTTATTAACTGATCAAAAAGTGAACGAAAGTGCAATCATACATTCTTTTGATTCAAATGAAAACAATAATAATAATTCTATACCCAAATTAATTCAATTAAAGATACACATTTTAATTCTGATTTATCTTTGGCGTTGAGACAGTTACTCAAAAAATGTATGATAATTCAATCGCGACTAAAGCCAGCATCCACCGCTAGGTGGCGAACACCCATTATCTGTAAATCTCAAGACCGCTGTATAAGCCAAAGCAAGAATATAAGTAAAATAATGTGTGCAGTGAATAATAAACTGCACATTTTCAGCATCGATACAGGAAAATTCTTAACTAATTGACCTTGTGTCGCGCTCGTGCACCACGACTAATTCCCCAACGACTGTATATGGTTGATTCTCCCGAAGTCTGCTTTTTCGGGTATGGAAAATGAAAAAATGGTGAAAATTTTTTTTTCACATTGAACGGCGTGAACTAGT
>CACVKI010144811.1:0-20194 GCA_902732785.1 Trichogramma evanescens
TAGACTACTTTGATACTCGGATATGCATACGGTCATCGGAAGAGACTTTAGTTCAAGTTTAACATTTTTGCACTCAACATCTATAAATATTTTTTCATCTAACCTCTTTTGCAGTGCCACAGCCTCATTTTTGGGTTCTGCCTAAAGCGAAAATTGTATAATAGTTTTGTATTGTGGAATATTAGAACTTATTTCTAATCATTAAACTTACGGATAATTCATGAAATGGCAATGTTTTAAAGTTTTCGGCTTTGCAAAAGTCTTCTGAACCAGAAACATTATTGTCACCTGCATCATCTAGCCAAGTATCACTCAGCTCTTCCTTTATCCTAAAGAACAACAAATTCGATAAATAATTGCTCCAAACATATCATGTCGCAGTATAACACAGAAAAAATTATACCTGACTATGTCTCCGCTGCTTTCCATCACTCGCTTTATTATGTACGTTCAGTGTGAATTGCCACGATATACACCAAGAAATTACACTAAGAAAATATTTGAGGTTAAACGCCTCGATCTCACCAAATCGTAATCACTCGCTCAAGAATTTAGCTCTTCGCTTAGCGACTGAATACACTGATCTGATCGACACATATCACCGAGGTGATCTCGCTATCGTTCGCTAGCGAAACTTCTCCCTCTACCGTCGACCGCGTCCATGCACAGTTATGTTGTATATGCGAGTCGCTTTGTCCTGTGTGTATTTATTCTGTTTGCGAAAAATACTTCGGGATATGCTAGTTTTATGCTTTTATTTAATTCTTAAAACAATTTTGGCATGTGAAACAAGAAACAAGTGGTGATATTTAAGGTAAAACGTCATTGTTCATCCTCAAAAATATCAAAAAATCTTTATATTATATTACGAACGAAATTTCCATAATTCATATGTTTTCAGGATCTCAATAAGCAAGAACACTGTGCAGAGAACAAAGCGACACACGTATCTGCACAACTTCGTATCAGTAAAGTTTTGCCAACGAGCGATAGCAGTCGTGGGATCACCTTGTTATAACATCTTATGCGATTCGCTAACTCGCTAATCGCTAGTGTGGAATTGGATTTTTGTCGTAAAGCAAGTATTCACAACAATTATTTTTGTAATTGAGTACACGTTTATACTTGAAATTGGGATACAGGGTTTGCTACTCGAGGTACATAACCTCGAATATTTGCTGAGTGTGTATCGTGAAAAATTACAGTGAATACTTACAACCTAGGAAGTGATGGATATCAATAAAGACGTAATTAGGTATACCTTTTTTGTGTTACACTATCGTGATAATTTTTTTGGCGATCCCGTATTATACTAGATTGTTCTTTAGGGTGAAAGAAGAACCAAGAGACATTTGGACAAATGCGTGTGACGATAATGTTTACAAATTGGTGGACTCTTGCGAAGCAGAAAAAATTGAAACATTCACGTTTTATAACCCATCAGTGAGTTAAATGATTAAAATGATATTCTGTTTTTTCACTATAAAAAGTATAACACAATTTTATTTCTAGGCAAATCACATGAATAAGGCTAAGCCACTGCAGGAAAAGTTAGATGAGAAAATATTGATAGATTTTGAGTGCAAAAATGTGAAACCTGAACTAAAGTCTCTACCGATGACTGTCTGCAGATCCGAGAATCAAAGTTGTCTACCTATTGTGAAAAAAGAAAACGAAAATCCAAGTAATAACACGAATGAAAAAAGTCTTATAGTTTTGATTAAAAAAGAATTTAACTATGATAATAATTGTCAATGGAATGTGAACTTCCATTTAAAACTTGCCAATTATGAGAAGTTACAAAATTGTGAGAAAACCGATGAAAAAAAACCAACATATGTGTCAAAAATGTGTCAAAAAACTAATACAGCAAGGGTATGTCCAAAAAATTGTACGAGTAAGATACTTGAAACTACGTAGAACATATGAATGTGATTTTTGTTACACATCATGTAGAAACAAAAGTTACCTTAAAACTCACATAAATATAGTACATAATCATAGCAAACCATTCGAATGCAAGATTTGTTACAAATCATTTGGACACAAATGTAATCTTAATAGACACATACATTCAGTACACAATCGGAGCGAACCCTTCAAATGTGATGTTTGTCATAAATCATTTGGACAAAAAGTTGACCTCAAAACTCACATAAACGCAGTACATTATCGAAGCAAACCCTTTGAATGTGAAATTTATCACAAATTGTACGGACAAAAAAATTACCTCAAAATTCATGTAAGGACAGTACACGATCGTATCAAACTCTTTGAATGTGATATTTGTCAGAAATCATTTGGTCGAAAAGATAATCTTAAAACTCACATAAATTTAGTACATAATCGTATTCAATCTTTTGAGTGTGAGATTTGTCATAAATTATTTGGACAAAAAGCAAATCTGGAAAACCACGTAACTGCTGTACATGATCGCAGTAAACCCTTTGAGTGTAAAATTTGTCACAAATCATTTGGGTATAAAGGTGACCTCAATAAACACATAAATGCAGTACATGATCGTAGCCAACTCTTCGAGTGTGATATTTGCCACAAATCATTTGGACGCCAATGTAACTTCTATAGACACATAAATAGAGTACATGATCGAATCAAACCCTTCGGATGTGATATTTGTCACAAATCATTTGGATTAAAAGGAAATCTCAAAAGGCATATGAAAGCAGTACATATCGGTAGGAAACCTTTCGAAAGTGAGATTCGTTAAAAATCATTTGGACACAAATGTAACTCCTTGTAACAAATGTAAACCTTGCAACTCACATTATTGCATTACATAATCGAAGCAAACCTTTTTAATGTGAAACTTTATCATAAATTAATTGGTCGAAAGAGTATCCTAAAATCCCTCATGAGTTTAGTACACGATCCGAAGAAATTTTTTTAATATAATATTGGTCGGGAGTTTTTTTGCTGCAAGGACACTCAAAAAGTTCACATGAATTTCGTCGTAGTGACTCATAAAAAAAATGAGATTAATTCCGCGACATTTAGACGTAATAAATTTACATTTACATCATAAGTATCGTAGTGTATAAAAATGTTGACAAAAATAGTTGGTTAAAAAACTTGAGTGTATTTCCAACTGTATAAGTTCTATCATTACAGCGAAAAGTTCCATATTTTGTCAATAAACGTATATATTAAATTTAACGTCTTTCCTTAAAAATCTGAAAAAATGTACACATTTTCTTTTAACCATTTCATACCCTCTTCATCCGATGCCTAACTTCTTCTGAAGCATAAAAATATCCTTTTAAATAATACCTATCATAATTCTCATTGTCCTCGAATTGTTCCACCATGCTCGTCAAGAATTTCAATAATTTTTTTTTCTACGCTCTCTGATATACTTATTGCATAGTGCACAAAGAAAATATGATTTCCCATTGTATTCAATCTCTGAGCGATGCTCTGCACGAGTTTGTCGTAAAATTAGGCCTCAAGTTGGCCGTGTAAAAATGCAATCAGCAACCGAGCGATGAAAATAGGTCCCTCTCCCCCCCGTCCACCGCCTTCCCGCACATTGCAAATCGATGTCGATTGTTTGGTATCCACCCCCATATTGTGCGAGAACTCGTGTGCACAGAGAGAGCTGTATACATGTCGAGGCAAAGGCCGGGGCTTCACACCCAAGAGCCATGTATATTACAATATCTATTGTACATCGGGTTGCGCTCCGGCTTGATGTTGGTAAACTTACGTGCTCGCATGTATGAGATATACTATATAGTATATAATACACATGTGTGTGTATGGAGGGCAGTAGTAGCGCACGTTCTCTCTCTCTCCCGCACGCGCATAATGATGATTTGCCTCTCACGTACTCGCTGAAGCGCTCCTCGTCTCTCTCTCTCTCTCTCTATATATGCCTTCTGCTCTCCTTGCAAATGCGTCCACTCGATTGATCTATGCAGTGTAGTGTACTGCTGCTGCTTCGAGAGTATATGCACTACATAGCACAGAAACGGACCTTTGTATGTATATATCACGCACGTACGTACGTACGTGTGTATATCGTGTAATCGCCCTTTCATCAGCTGCTTGAATGCATTAATACAATGCGAGAGAGAGAGAGAGACTATATGCCCCGGCGAGCGAACTATAGGTAGGCGTTGTTCCTCTGACTGCTCTCTTAATCAGCCTCGTATTATTCGTTAATTTTGCGAATTTAATTTTATATAGCTCGAGTTTGTGTAAGGACTGATTACTTGTTTTGTTCGTCGTTTTCTTTCTTTTCCATATTTTTCGCTAATTTTTTTAAATTCGTTGAAGTACTTATTCATTAGGGTAGATTCTTATTTTCTTCATTGTATAGATTGTTTTGTAAAAGAATGTGAAATGAAAGAAAATAAGAGATCTTGTAAGTATTTCAAAAAACGCAAAAGCGATACAATGCGAGCAATTAAAATACTTCAAAAAATGTTTTCAGAAAATAAGTTATTTTTGGGTTGTAAATTTCTCAAGTATAAGCCCTCGAATGTCGAAAGAATGCTGGGAAAGAAAAGTACGCCCCCCTTTTTCTCATGGATTTTTAAAAATGTTATTTACTTTTACGAAATTTTATTTCTTTCATGTAAAACACTAGTTTCTTGAACTAGTACACTTTGCGCAAGAGCTGAATGAACGTGAAAATTTCCATTAAAAGTGAAAAACGTTTTACTAAATAAACATTTTTCCAGCAGTATTTCCTTGAAACATATTTTTTTTTTTAACCGAATACTCTCCACACGCAAGGGCCGTACAAGGAAAAAGTCATTTACACTACAAAAACGCGTCGAGGCTATAAAGCCATATACGCGCGCCGCGCGCCATAGACGAATGCAAAAGAGAAAGCAGAAAGTGTGTGTGTGTGTTGTGTGCAGCGGCGTGCGTTGATTCGCCGGACGCAAGAATTAAACGAAGAGAGAGCACAAACAAAATCTAACGCGCAAAACCAATTGGTGCATCTACCCGTGCGGAGCTAGCTGCAAAGCCGTATAAGAAGGTCTGCTGCTGCTGCGGATCGGAGCTGTGTGCGGTGTGAGCTTTTAATGGCTAAATGTTTGGCCACAATCAAACGTCTATCACTGCACAGCGTATATATAGGGTATATGTATACGTGTGGGGCAACTAGAGAGTAAAGCTGCAACAACACCGGTGCGCAGTGCCCGTCGGTGGGCAAAGAGAAGATTGCATTCGCTCACTGGCAATTTCGACCATGTTCCTCTTTACCTCTCACTCTCTCTCTTTCTCTCTCTCTCTCTCGCTCACTTCTCGACGTTAGCTACCTTTATGGCATGCGAATGTGCGAAAAGCCCCATTCAAAGTTCAACTCCTGTTAGTCGTTAAAATATATGATCATGATAATAGGTGTGCAACTCTCGAGCGGTTTTTTATTATTTCTACCCCAAATAAAGTGTTGCCCGTTACAAATCTAAAATCATTTACGACGTACGTCTGAGTTACAAGTAATTACAAGACTTTACTTCGTTTTTTTTAATTGTTAAAGGGCAAAAAAACATTTTGATCGAAAACTTGTTTGGCTGTATCGTAACAAATAATATTACTTGCGTCTCACTTTGAGATAGAAAAAACATATATAGTAACTTTCATGATGTATGGCTGCGAGAGAGAGAGAGGTATACCTTCGTTTTTGCACGAAGAAAATTACGTTTCATTTTCAGTCGGAAATGTGGAAAGTTCTGCGTTGCTCGAATTTTGCAATATAATACCCTCTCTCTCTCTCTCTCTCTCTTCCTAGTTAATATCAACGAAGAAGAACGAGCAGCAAAAAAAATGTTTCTAACGCGATGAAAAAAAATTTCCTGCGAGCGATGTCGAGCGATGGCTGCACATATAACGCGTCTGACCAAACTTGCGCTGCACTACTGTAAAGATTCTCTCTCTCTCTTCAAGAATACGCTTGACATTTACCATATTGGGAGCAAAACAACCAACTATCTCTGCCATTGCGCGCGCGCAACGATTCCTTAACTACTATTACTTTCAAAACGAGGTATAAAAAGTCGATCATGCAAATGTTTGTACATAAATTTTCCGCGAAACTTGCTCGTCGACATTTTGCCCTGCGCGCGTTTTACTATGCCAGTAGTGCCGAGTTAAAAGCAATAAAGTTTGTTTTGAAATATATGAGTTGCAGTAAAAAATCGTACATCTTCAGTTAACTGAAAGTTTATAAGTCAGCGTGAACAAAACTTGGAGGGAAGCGCTTATACTGCTATACGAGCGTTTTAATGCCGAGCACACTGCATGTATTTAAAGCCCCGCTATAGTTTATCTATTGTTGACTCTTCAAGTTCGGAAAATATTTTACTATTATTGAATAATTATTTTGCTAGTTAAACAATTTTATTACTAATAATTTCAACCCCTTAAATACTATCACTTAATACAAGAAAATGTAATTTCTATTACATAAAACTGATAATTTTTAATGAGACAGTATATCGTACTGCCGCAAGATTGTCCTAGAAATTTAAAACCTATAATGCAGTCTTTCCAGTTGAAATACAAGTCTTGTTCTGATAATGGCGAAACTTTTCTCGTCCAGTATTGAAAAAAAATACACGTTGAACTACGAACTGATATATTTCCCTGAATTTCAGATGCCCATTAGATTTCGCCCGAAGTATGTGGATGACGGGCACATTCAAATGCACGTTAGTTTTTCACAAAGGCGGCTGTGTGGGAGTGATGTTATTGATGTGTATCGATGGTGTACATTAAATCATGCGTAACTATAATGGTTGATATTATTCTGACTCGAGAGAATAATGAGATACGTGTAATGATTGGAGATTGAGTTACACGATACTTCTCATTTTTTTAATTGATTTTCATATTCACTATTTATTGTATACTATGTATATTTTTGATCTCGTGCTAACAATCAATTTTTGTACAAGACATTCTCTTTCTTTCCATTTTATTGCTTCATTGATAAGTACAAATTTTGGGTATCTCTAAGAATATAGAGACTATGTATTGACTTATACAATTATTTTCACTTTGGCACTTGCAGTTTTACTGTTGAAGGGTACTCGCCATCTAGTGGTAAGGGCTCAAAGTAGTATTGTCGAATTTAACGCGGTTCAAAACTGATCTCATAGTTTCGAAACGATTAAATGGTCATTTTCATGTTTTTTCAATTTAACGTACTTCGTAACATACTTCAAAGATTGACAGTTGTATGGCATTCCGTACGTAGCATGAATATTACATATTGGCTCAGTAATTAAAAAGTTAAAATGTATTTCACTATTAATTATAATTATTGAGTAAGGACTACTATTTTACTAATAATATTATAAATGTTATATATATTGGCTCAGTAATTAAAAAGTTAAAATGTATTTCACTATTAATTATAGTTATTGCGCAAGGACTATTATTATAGCAATCGACTTGTGTCCATCGAAATTTGATAAAAAGGCAAAAAGCTATACTATGAGAGGAAAAAAATGTTAGTCATAACTTGTTTAATGAATGCCTAGCTGAGTTATTTGTTAGATGTACCTGGTTCCTCAATAAACTTTTCAAACAGTTCCTAATTCGATGCGTCTCCTAGTAGATTAAATTACGTTTTTTCTGCGCTCGGCGTCTGTAAAGTTGAAAACTTGTTACACCAGATGGCGTATCGGACACCCGCAAGTGATAATAAAGATGAAAATATATATTACGGTGGTACCAATATCAATCGAGTAATGATTGATTTATGTGCACTGAGTGGTAATGTCTCGTCACTCGAATCACGCACACTTACTTGCACTGTTCATGTACTCGCTACTAAAAGTCGTTAGCATTGTCTGCGATGGCCATCAGAAAATTTCATGTAAAATCAGACATTAAATTGAAAATAACCAATACTGAATTTTATTTCAGGTATTTTCACACGTTTGCAATGACGTCAGACGCTAATAAACAAAAATCTTCAACGCAAACCGCCTCGTTTTTGATTGATCAAATGCCTACTTCATTTATCGCGAAAGTTGGATAATAACGTTTCTGCCGTTTCTTAAAGACGTAAGCAGATAAAAAAAAAATTCCAGAGAATTTGGCGAGGATATAAAGTATTATCCTTTGGTAAAACGTACGTTTCACCTGCATCCAAAGCGGACGGCTGCTAAAAGGCGCCTATAAATATGGAGACGCTTTCGCCCTGGTCATCATCAGTCTGCACGCGAGAGCTACGTGCGGGATTCAATGCCTCTTAAGTGTCAGCGCCAGCTTTTCCTTGGATTTTCTCTACACATATATTTTCTCCGCCGCCGCAGCAGCAGCAGCAGACAACGGGGGTGGTGGCAATGTTTCACAACCCTTATCCCGATGCCGGTGCAAAAGTAACCGGTGAACGTTGAAACGCGTCGAGGCTGTGTAGGGCGATGCTTGCGAGTTTTGTTAAAAGTCCGATGGCATGGTATAGACAATTTATAGTTAGATAAACATAACCGAATAAATTACTGCTAATTAAATAATGAGTAAAATTGATCGATAACTACCTACATGCCAACGTTAACAACTGCTTCG
Organism: Trichogramma evanescens; assembly: GCA_902732785.1. Lineage (NCBI taxonomy): Eukaryota > Metazoa > Arthropoda > Insecta > Hymenoptera > Trichogrammatidae > Trichogramma > Trichogramma evanescens. The sequence continues at coordinate 8,551 of CACVKI010144811.1, forward strand.
ACTTATACAATTATTTGTACTTTGCCACTTGCAGATTTGCAGATAAATGTACTCGCCATCTAGTGGTGGAGTTTTTAACTGTTATTAACGTACGAAAGGAGTTGAAAATTTGTTGAAATAATTTTATATTGTTATTTTCAGATCATTTAAAATAAAATAAATCCGTAATTGGAACATAAAAATCTACAAAAACAAGTAAATTAAATGGTCACGTAAATTTTCAATGGTAATTTTTTGGTGTTTAAGCCATTATTAATTATTGAGCATTTCAACGAGGGAAAATAATCAATAATAATAAATAACTTTAATAAGCTGATGATTTTTTCTTTACACGTAAAAAAATTTTTGAAATATAATAAACTTCAATTCTAATAATTAAAAAGTTCTTGCAAAATTCGAAATACAAAAACGTACTTTTTTTGAAAATCATTAAAAATAAAGACATTATCCTATATTTTATAAACTGTTCAATAGGTTTTCAAATGAGCGAAGACGAGACCACATGAAGCAATGATAAATTTGACCACAAACACGTTGACATTGAGCGTCGGTATACATACCGAACATCTTACATTGAAAACGGCGATATTACTCGGCGCTATTCAAACAGATTTATGAACAGCAAACCGCGCAAATTACAAACTGTATAACATCAATCTCGGTGAGAATTCCAATTTCTTTCATAAAACTAATACTTAACTACTTCTGCAACAAGGATATCAAGAAACTCGTTACTAACGAGTAATTTCGAAGGAAACGTCAAGGAAACCACGCGCTTATGCCACGCAGTAGTAGTCGTCACGAGCCAGTCGGTTTAGCTCGTAAATTACTTCCATTCGTATTGTATGCGAGTTAGCAGTGGCTGAGCTTACTTTTGATTCTTTGAACTTTCAAAAGTAAAATTTTCTTGTTTAATATAAATTTAATCACTGTTCTCGCAGCGAAATAGAAAGATGCTTCAGCAAAAAATAGGATTATGAAAAATAAAATACTTGCGCGTGCAGCTTAATTTAATTAGCAAAAAGTTGTTTCAATTTATATCATCAATTATTTATCAGAATTTCTTGTTATATTAGTATACATGAGTAAATTGATGTGTACAAAATGACTACGGCTATAAGGAAAGCTGAGTTAATAAACATAACATGTCCTTTGCATATGACTGCAGAACTGACATTTATAAATACACAGAGAAAAAGAAACGTGAAAGAAATCTGGAAAAGAAAAGAGGAAATGTCAGTGTTGCAAAACTATGCTGATGCATAAAAGCGGGTATGACGCACAAGTGGTTTGAAAAATTTTTTTAATAAAACTTCGCAACTGCAGCAGATCTTTTTTTTTTACGGCGCGTAAAACGTTTCTCTTCTGATTTGCCCGGTTGTTACAAAGAGTTAATAAATTATTTATTTAAAGTCGGACTAATGAACGATATCCAGTGTATATATTCCGTATATAAGTTATTCATACTAAATGGCTGAAACATCGATCAAACGACTTAAATACTAACCGCGGAGGTAACCGCGTATAATCTTATTAAAATTTATCTTTTATGCTTTCCATTGTACGCGCTTCAAAATATGCGCGAAACGGCGTATATACACGAAAGCCCATTGCTGCCGTTATAACTGTGCGATCTGAAATACCGCACACAAGTGACGCTTGAACTCGCGAGTCATTTGCATCGAAACGCACTACTCCGCCGCAGCAGCAGCAGCTTCTTCTTCCTCTTGTGTGCTGCTCGCTATATCTGGACTTTTTCACCATAGTGTCTAACTCTCTTTCGTGTTCATACAAGCTGCGCTGCTGCTCTCTCTCTCTCTCTCTCTCTCTTTCCGTTCTTTGCTTCTTATTTCGCAAGATTTATTTTATACTCATTTTTCTGGTTTTCTTATTTTTACTCTTTTTCCTATCCTTTTTTTAAAACTCTATTGACTATGCTAGCTGCGAGTGTATAAAAAGATTGTTTTTTTATTATATTTTTTATATAGCTCGCCGTCGCTCTCTTTTGCCCATGTATCAGCAGCGGCAGCAGCAGCCAAGTCTCGGTATTATACGAAATGTCCCTTTAACTTTCTCTGTTACTCCATCTGCCACTCACTTCCCATTTTTCCTCGGCTTCTCTTCATTCTACTTTAATTTTGAAAGAAATTTTTACTTTTACATAAAATCAAGGGAAGAAATGCTGGTTAAGCAATTTTTTTTTTATATCCCATCGCGTCTCGCTACATCTACCGCGCGCGAAGCTATCTAGATTTACACTTTTTGCTTTGCTGCATTTTATTTTGTGGACATAATTTCTCGCCGTGTACGGGGTACGTACGTAGTATTTAGTGCTCAGGAAAAAAAGTACGTTCTTACGTATTACTAGCGTAAAAAGAAATAAGCTGGGGAGAGAATTTCTGCTTGCCGTGAGCAAGCATATTGAATAAGTCCATCTTTTTTGTGTGTAAAAGTTTAAAAAATAAACATTGTTTGAATAAGTAAATTACATAGCAGTGTGGTAGTTAATTAAAAAAATAACGTAGAAAATTAAAACGTTGCCGGAAAACAAAGGCAAACATAAGAAAGAATATTACTGCCTATGATATGTTTTTTATCATAATAGACTTGATGTAAGCGTTAGCTCGCGCGTAATTAGAAACTTAGAAATATCATTGACGTTGCGAAAGCGAGCTTAATGCAAATGTTTCTGTACACACTGGATTAGAAATCATTAGAGCTTAGAAGTGTTTGCCTTAAGCTCGGGCTGCAACTCGCATTGTGCAGAAAAAGCTTAGATCTACACGAGTTGCACCAAGTACCATCGTAATAATAGTTTTGAAAATCATTATCAAGGATTAACCGTTCAAAGTTGGAAAACGTAATAACGTAAAACACCTCGCAACGGAACAACGACAGTGAAAAATGCTTTTGTCATACAGGTAAAAGTTGCCCATTACTATTGACGCAGCATGTAAATATTCAGTTGAACTCGAAAGAGAGAGAGAGAGCAACAGAAGTTCCAGTAGTAAGAGTATAGCTTTTAGAAAACTAAAGTACTTTTACGCGAGAGCAAGAGTTTCTCTCCCGGCGTTGAATCTAGAAGCTCACTGCTCTATAGAACAATCTAAAAGTTTTATACATTCTTGTTCCTGCCCCCCCCCCCCTTCTGGATCACGATACTGTGCTGTGTTCGATATATAGAGAGAGAGAGCTAACTTGCTCGCTCTGATATTATTAATTCGAACATTCATATTGCCTCTTATAGTTCCTCGGCAGGAGTTACGTCCGGGTGGGTATTCATTACGCTGCCAATCTGGGAGAGATAATGCAATTAATGAAATAAAATATCATCTGCAGCGTTAATTGTTAACGGAAAAGTCTATTATGCTTCCGAGATTAATTTTAATCGAGTGCGTTGTAAATTATTACAAGAATAAAATACGAGCGAGCAAAGAAATATTTGAAAAATTGAGTCCACGTATGAGAAAATGATCAATCTCTCGAGCGCAGTGGACTTTTTCTGGAATTCTTAGCATAAACGTCCTTTTTCCGCCCGGACGTCGTGTGGCTGAAATTTCATTCAACCAAGATAAATGATCGTATACATACGTACCGTACGTACACACCGGTATCAGAAGCGAGATGTGTGTAGTTATATACCATGGTATATGTACGGGGGCACTACTGCAGCTCCGAGAGTTCACATACATAACGTGCGAAATGTAAATTAGTTTGAATTAAGGGCATGTATGTTGAGATGGCTGGGATGTGGGTGGAGCACACACATACACTGCACGTCATGCAGCACGTATAAATCCATGGGATGTTTCCCGTGTTCATGCGTGTTGTGGGGAGTTTTTAATTTAATGAAAAATTGGTTTTTAGGCCTTCATCGAGTCGACGCGACGAGCTCCGCGTGTTGTAGTGCACGACGTAACATCCTTTTCTCGCTAATTCAAAAAAGTTTTTTGTAATAAATGAGTACGTATAAATAATGTTACTATACGTTGACATACTAATAAACTTAATTATTAAAATTAAAAAAATAGGTTTTATAATTTTAATCTTATTTGAAGAATTTCATTGAAAAACTATCATGCTTTTTCATAGATTCTGAGCGTTCAATTTAACAAAAATGGAAAGGTTATAAATAACTTTGAAGCACATCCCTTATCACGAAACAACCCAATTACGTAACAGTGTTCTTCATTAAGCTATTTTCGAAGTAAATTTAGACTTGCATTAATCTGGGAAGCATTATGGTCGTTAGATTAATTGCATTACTTTACAATAGTATTTGCATTAGCGTTAATACATCAAATGAAGTCTGATAATAAACGATGAATTTTCTCAATTCGTTTACAGAATATAAAACTCTTTCTTACAAATTATAGTTAGCTTACTAAAAACAATTCGTTTTTTCAAATAATCATACATAATTAATAATAATAAGTAATAGTTGGGACAATGTCTCTCTGGCACATAAAAAATTTTCCAATATTTTTTTTGAGTAATTTTTTAGCAACGTTGCCGTACTTAATTACTTTCCCTCTTAAGTTCGCACAGTTGTAGAAACGTTTCCCCAACTTTTCCCCAAATATCTAGTCCGTAACGTTTGGAAAGCCGAAGATCGAAGCTGCCGCTCTACTTCAAAAAATAAAATAAAATAAAAAAAAATTGACTTTACCCTTACAACTTTATATTTTTTCACATATGATCCACATAAAATTTGATACTTTTATGATAAATTGCAAGTGTGCAGAAAACGAATAGTAAAAAGTTATGGTTTACAACATACAACAACTTTTTAATGGCACATGTATACACTAGAAAATGATGCAAATAAATAACTTTTCATGCACCCGAATGACACAGTATTGCGCTATTGTATATATTCAATGTTTTTTTTTTTCTTTCCGAATACAAACAGAATATGTCTCTCATCATTTTATATTGACGTATGCAGATTTATCGATTCCCCACGGCGCGAAAACTTTTTCCATGTATAGATATAAATTTTCAGCTTGAATAATGTAAAAATAAAATGCGCTGTTTGTAGCAAATTTCTGAATAATTTACCATTGATTTTTCACATTTCCCCCTCAAAAAAAATGTGAAGAGTAAATGCTGTAAATACTCTCGACAACGATCGAATGAAATCGTTGTTATAAAAAAAAAAAGAAACCAGAATAGATACATCGTGGAAATAAAATGCCGAAGACGATAATGTAAAAAAATTGCTTAACGCAAATCTCAAGACATTTGTATCCCGGTTTCGCGCGAATCGCACCGAGAGCTTCGAAACACATAAGCGCGCGTGAGGCAAAAGTAAGAGCACCGGGTATACCCAAGCACGTCGTTATAGGAGGGAAAATCGACTACTCGCGATATACTCTATGCACGCGTGTGTGTGTGTAAGCTCTATACGCTATATATCCTGGCAATAACACGTATATAGCTCGCAGCTAAATTCGACTCTGTACAATAGCATATTAAAATTCGATTTAATATTTTTTTCTCGATAATCAACTGCTGTATTTTATACATCGAGCTTATGCGCGTTAAAACATATTTATGTACTTTGAGTTAAGTATATAAAACGCGAGAGGGGGAGTAAAAGCGAAAGTATCGAACAACAAGGCAGCAGCAGCATCTGCATACATAGCGTAAGAAAAAATCGAGAGAGAGAAAAAGGCAAAACATCGAGCAGCTGCAGAGCAACGCTTTTAAGCTCGAACATCGATGTGAATATAGTTGTAAAAAGTAGGATATACTGAAAACGCGTCGTGCGGCGCTATCGCTTAAATCCCTTTCTATCTCTCTGCTTCGCTTTCTATATCTCTATTTCTACTTCCTCCGAACTAGAAAATAGTACACACACGCGCGCGCACAATCGAATGGAATAAAAAAAAAAAGAAGAAGAAGAAAATCAAAGGACAATTCACAAACACGTGTATGTGTTTCTTTCAGCTTTCTTCCTTGACGATTTCAACGCAGTGGCAACGGCGGCGGTATTCCCTTTTATCGTACGACGTACGTAACGCTGGAAAAGAGAGCTCCGGGGTTCATTTCTCCTATAGGTTTTTCTCCCTCTCTCTCTTTCCCAAACAGCCACTTTTTGCCGCGCGTGCAGCTCTCACGAAGTCGCGCGACGACGACGACGACGATAAGATAGCGAGCGCGCGCCTATGTAAGAAATAACGGATGGCGAGTTCGATGAGTTCTGTCAGAGAGGAAAATGGCGCGCAAAAAGCCGAGAATTTCTCTGTCTGCTATTATACGAGTGCCGGTGCGACGAAAAACTTGAGCTATTTTTCGCACTCGATGCTCGCTATTGTAACGCGACTCCTATTCTTTGATGTTTGATTTTGTCACAACAAAGTTTTTGATATTTTTTAATAGCTATAATCGATAGGTTTGCGAGTAAATTTTACTACATCTTTAAAATTTACTGCTAGGTAAAAATAATTATTTTCTTCTATATTGGAAACGCCCAACATCTCATGATAATACTTCCACATGCTGAAATTTTTTCGAAACTTCGTTTAGACTTAAACAATTCAATTACGTCACCACTTGCAGATTTTTAGATTGAAAGATACTCGCCATCTAGTAGTTGAGACTGGCTTTAACTTTTTGAAATTCAAATAATGACTGAAATTTTTCTGAAACTTTGCTTTGAATTATACAATTAAGAGGTGCGGTAGCACCTAGCCAGCTAAGTATGAAAAAAAAGTATAAAAAAGTTATTTAAATAAAGATTTTGCAAAAAAAATTATTTATAATAATTAACTGTTTATCATTTTATTTTTATAAAATTATGTTATTACAAAAATATAATGGTTAAAATATGCTCATTTCGTTGAAATTAGAATTATATTTGGCTCAGAAATTCGGCTAGGGGCAGCGCACCTATTCTATACATCTGCACGGAAGAAATAAAAACAGCTAGTTGTAGTTAGGGTAATTCCGATAAAATTTAGATAATGGTTATTCATTACGATTGGAGGACAAGCAGGTAAAAAATGAATCATAGTTGTAATTAGGAAAGATAATACTTTGCCGAAATTCAAACTTATTTATAGATCATTGAACAGTTAATATCATAATACACGTGTCTATGAAATAGTGCCATCATGGCTTACGAATAAAAAAAAATATGAAAAACTTGACTTTCTTTGCAATATTTACTAACATTACAGACCTAATCTTAAGTGTCTTGTTTATTATAAAATATTTTCGACTTACTATATTGAACTCTATTCAACTATGGTTTCAACCAGTATGTGACCAGATTTCGATATGCAAAAATTATACACTTGGTTGACTACTATTTGAACGTGGAAAACAAGATGCGCTGCGTTCCGAAAACGGTTATTCCCTGCGAGCCGGTCAGTTACTGTTTACATTACTTCCATACGTAGACACGCGACTCGAGTCTCAACTGGTTTCGAGAATGCGGACGATACAGAGGCGCAGTTAAATTTTAGCCGTTGCGTCGCGCTATAGGTACTCATCGACTCGTTCAGTTCAGTACGCGCAACAGCCAACAACGCCGCAGTGTGAAGAACAAAGAAAGATCGCGTCGGAAGGTCAGCAGCCATAGTGCTTCTCGTGACGAGTGAAAACTTTTAAAATAAGTTTCGTAACGACAACGTGATCAATTGTGAGTGTGTAGAAAGATGTTCGACGATGTCTTAATATTTTGCGACTTCGATTATGATTCCGACACTGGTAATCCTTGGATATATACTGGTGTTCAGAAAAGTTATAGTTGCGATTGCGCCGAAATGTGCCAAAAAAAGTTAAAAACATTGAAAACAATGCGAGAAGAAATGATTACGAACAATTGGAACCGTTTGCTATTTGATAAATGGGGATTTATCCAACGACTTTTTTCTTTAGTCAGCGATTGGAAGCTTCACCTTCCTAACCTCCGTGACATTTTTCAAGGCGAAGAAATTGATTTGCTTCTTACGGAGGGTAAGATCAATTCAGACGTTCCCTCGTATGGAAAAATCTCATTCTTGGACTTCGTAATCAGCACCGGCTACAAGGACGAGCCCGAGTTAGATGAAGACGGCAAGCCTCTGCTGCGTCGCACAACACCACTGAATCATAAGGCTAGACGTTCCAGCTATGCAAGAAACACCGTCTATAATCTCTTCAAAATATACGACAGGTTCGACGTGAACTACACCGACGAAGCCGGATACACGCATTTTCACGCGGCCTGTAAGCACGGATGTAACGAAGTCGTCGAGAAATTCCTCGAGTTCGGCCAAGATCCCAATTGCCTTCCTAGCGAAACGGACAAGAGTTACCCTGACCCACCGTTGCACTTGGCTTTGGCCAATGACAGAAGTGAAGTGGCTGAATTGCTGTTGAAACATGGCGCTGATATAAATTTAGCCAACGGCGACGGATCGTTTCCGCTGCATCTTATTTGCAAAGAAGGCCGCAATGATAAAGTGGCGGAATTTTTGAAGATATTTTTCGAGATCACCGATGCAAATCATCAAATAGTACAGATCGACGCAAAGGACGAACGGGACAGTACACCCCTTCAGCGGGCCGTAGCGAATCTCCATCCAGATGTGGTCGATGTACTCTTAGATCGTGGTGCTGATCTCTCTGCCTTTATTTTTCCAACTGAGACCCAATTCCTGGGAGGCTTTGATGCATATTTCGACGTAGCTTACGACGGATATCAGTTTGATTTGGAACGAGCGTCCACCGCGCTGGTCGTCGTTGAACGCCTAGAGGGAAGAGGATACGAGCTGCAACGAAGCGACGCCCTCGTGATCATGGACGTATTTGCAGATACTGAATTGTTCAAAGAGTTTGAAAAACTCGAAGACTGCTGGTATGACGACGAGAAGTTCTTGAGCAAAGCGAAAGAATTAATGATGAATCCGAGCCTGTCGCTTCACGATTTGATTTGGATGCGACCCGAGAAGGCGGAAAGATCACTGGCGTACGCGGACTACTTGAAGTTCGCGCGCTCGGATAAATGGCAAGAGCTACCCGAAAGATCTCGCGAGCCGTGTTTTACGTATCTTTGCGAGACGATGTCGAGAGGATTTTTTCGGCGATGGGCACTGGAGTATTTTTTGGAACTGACGCGCTATCAGCTGCCGATTCTCTGCTGTGAAATGATCATCAGGCAGCTGAGTGTCGAGGATTTGTGGTGCATTGGTCTGGCGGCCACGGGTCAAAACACGCAATGTATATCTGATTTCTAAACCGTTACGTCCGTTACCAAAATAAATGTAACAAAAATTAAGCATTTTTTGAATATTTTTCCATGTTTGATATTATAATAAATGTAGTTAATGTTAGCTTTATTAAAACAATAAATTAATAATTATTAAAAAAAATGTCTATAAATAAGCCAATTAAAGTTAATATATTTGAAAACATTTGAAATAATAATTTTTTGGTCATTATTATTTGTTCTATCTCATCCTCGTGTCAATTACATTAATGCAGTCGACCCCCTAATATATCCTAACTCGTGTCAACAAAATCGACTTGTATCGCGACATAAACAAGTATTTGCCGTTTCAACAATCATGTTTCACCCGTAAACAAAATATCCGACGTTGCTATCAGTGTATATTACACTGCCGAGTAAATGGCATTAGTTTGTTTTAAAAAACCCGAATCTTCCGGCCAAAATGTCCAACGCATCCGCAGCCGCACTGCTCATCCACTTCAATACGTCCGCAGCTTCTCACGCACCTATATACGTAATCCAATCGGTCACGGCATTAAACGGCGCAAATATAAATTCATGACGTACAAGCGAGCATTTACGTGGAGAATTACATATGTCATCTGCGCAATAGGCTCGCGCTTATACACACACATGGCTCGGGCTGTTAATAAAATTCCGAAAATTTGCATAGCACCTGGGAAACCCTTTCCGAACGCGCTCGACTTGCGATTCCTGACGTTCGTAAAATTTAAAACGAGAACGTTGGGCTGGTGGTGGTGTCGACGGACGCCGCGCCGGGCCGGGGCTCATATATGGTCTCGCGTACACCTATCTCTCAAATTGAGTTTTAAATTATTTCCATATATAGGCCGCACGGGGATATGAGTCGTGCGGGAGGGCGCGCGTTAGTGTTATACCCATACGCTCGGAAAATCCAATGTAGCATCCGAAGTTACCTCTCGTGCGCCCGCGTATTTACACGTACGCGCGTGTACAAATCATCCCCTATATATATCTATATCCATCTATCTATACCTATATATTACGGCATGTATAATACATTCACACAGAGATTCGCACGCTTCTGCTGCTGCCTCGTGTATATACACATACATATAGCGCGGAGTGCACAGCTCTCTCGGAGCTATCTATATTTGCACACATACGGGCGGTACAGCAGCGGTGCGTGCATATGCACAAACAAATTGAATAGCTTTGTTCGTAGAGCCAACAGAGCAAACGAGCCCTCCGCTGCGCACAGACGTACACATATACAGCATTCAATATTGTGTATTGGCTTTAATATGTATTGGCTCGTGTGTAACGGCGGCACTTTTATAAATGCCCGAAAATCTGCAACGACGAAAATGTTACGTGTGTTACCGTACATTTATAGCCGTGTACTGTGTGTGTGTGTGGTTGACATCGGAGAGAAATATTATACGCGGCGCGCGAGATCCGTTCTTGTAATTGTGGTTTGTAAGCCCCGCAGCCGACTTTAACGAGCATCCGCGCGTGTAAATTATGGCTTACCGAAAGGAACACGCACGAGTTCAAAAAGTCGCATCCATTCACACGCATAGGATGACTAAGATTCTTCACACAATTTTTTATATATATGAGCAATCCCTTGAATGAAACGCATTTTTGAAGGTAGAATCGCGGCAAATTTTTTTTTCAACCTACGCGGTTACGGACCCCCGGGAAATGTTTTTGGGGATTCTAGGAACATGTAACAACGTAGCAACCATTGAAATTTCAATAGTGTTTATTTTTATAGCTACTTTTGTGATTTAGAGGACGAAAAATCATGTTTTCTCGTAAATGCGGCTAATTGCTTGATTTCCAAGTCGCTGAAAAAGTATCAAAACTCATCTAAAAATAATAACTGACTACTGTGTTCGATAGGAAATTTCCTCAGCTTTTCAATGGTGGTATCAGATTTTCCAATAAATCGCACCGTCACCGAGAAATTGGCCATGAAACATGTCAAGCTAAATATTTCGAAAAACTCGGTACGTAAGAGGTGATCTTTGAGGTTTATTTATGGTTTTTCCTTGTGAAAATGAGATTTTTCGGAAAATCTGACTGCACCATGAGAAAGGTGAGAAAATTTCCTATCGAAATCATACATTCATTTACTTTTTCAATTAAATTACAATCTTATACGAGTAAGCTTCGAAACGCGTAACGCTTATAGAATCGCGAGTCCGCGCTAAAAACGACTCGAGAACAGAGTAATAGAAATTCGCTCGTATAACATTGTAATTCAATTGAAAAAATAAATGAATTTATGATTTCAATAGGAAATTTCCTCAGTTTTCTCATGGTGCAGTCCGATTTTTCAATAAATTTCATTTTCACAAGGAAAAATCGAAAATAAACCATAAAGTTTACTTTTTCCGTACCGAGTTTTTCGAAATATTTAGCCCTCTGTGTTTC
>CACVKI010144812.1:0-21647 GCA_902732785.1 Trichogramma evanescens
TTCATTTCTTTGATGATTTTAAAGAACCTCTCCGCAAAAGCACCATTGTTCATGGGACTTGAGATCAAGATGTGCAGAGAAGTGGTTGTATATTTGCTTAACCAATTAGGATCAGCGCCTCCTCTCAGTAGCAATTCGGCCACTTCTCCTCTGTTGCACCACAAAGCCTTCTGCAGCGGTGAAATACTACCTTTTGTCACATTGGGATCTTGTCCAAGTTCTAAAAATCTTCTGACGGCCTCGACAATGTTAAACTCACAGGCCACGTGAAAATGCGAGTAGCCGACATCGTTGGTGTAATTCATGTCGTAAATTTTAAAAAGATCTTGAACCACACGATCACCGATCGTCTGAAATTGTGCTTTACCAGCATAATGCAATGCTGTGTTGCGATGCAACAGTGGCTTCCCGTTTTCATCAATTTTGGGCTCGTCCTTGTAACCGGATCTGGCCACAAAGTCGATGAAACTGCCTCCTATAGTATTTTGAAAGGTCACTGGTGATCCATCCCACGTCATTTCTTGACAATTAATTGCAGCATCCAAGAGTAGACGATCAATTTCTTCGGGCCGAAAAATGTCTCGGAGATTGGGAATGAGCGCGGTTGCCATATGATCAAAAATCCAAAACTTAAGTCCAGAGAGAAGTTCGATTCGCTCTTCTTTGATCTCCCAATTGACATTTTCTCGTAATTTCTTGGATCTTTCTACGAAAATATTCGGGGATGATTCGACAAGATTGATGAAATCTTGCATGTCCGACGATCTGTACGTCTCCATTCGAAAAATATTCGGGGACGATTCAACAAGATTGATGAAATCTTGGATGTTCGACAAAGTGAACGTCTGCACTTGAAAACGAGACACCACACACAATTGCTAGTAATTTGAGACACTTAAACTTTTACCGTTTTTTCACGAAAATTACTTTGCACAGCCTAAGAATCTTTCTCGTATGTTCACGTTGCGACGTCGCAGCCTACACTGACTCTATTCGAACTCCACGCGATCTTCCACTGATAAATTAAGTATCTAATTTGTAAAAAAAGTTTATGCAGACAAAATTATGAAAACACTCGAAAGGTAAGTTTTTGAAAAAACCTGCGTAATCGAATATAGATTGTAAAACACTGTGAAGCGTTATAAAAATGAACCTATATTTAACTCCTGGCGGGGTTCACTCATTTAAGGGAGGCCGCTCAACGCTGTGTAGCCACCAAGCGGCCATCGTGGAAAGTAAGAGTTCGAAGATGCATTCGAAAAATACGCGTAAATTTAGCAAGCGGTCTTTATTCTCATTCAGTTCAATCTATTACTCAATTGTGATTTGAACTGAAATTGGCATGGCTTTGAACTCTGTTTTGAATATTCAAGTTCTTTTTTAATCTTCGTGTACGAGATTATAAAAAAATTAAGTTTTTCATATGAATTTCAAAAAACCTTCACATAAATTATTAATTAATCGTATTGTTTTTGAATTTTATGTACAAATGTAAATTAAAAGTGCCTTAAAAATAAGAACATTTTTTATAATATACGCTCGGAGAGAAATAACAGGGTTCTATTCCACGACAGATGTTCGCGGTATACTTCCAATGACAGCAGCGAGGAACTATGCCTCGCGTCGTAACGTGTACTTCGAGTAGCGCCACCGTTTGATTCCCGGCACAGCAAGTAACGAACGATTCCATAAGTCGTGCCGGATAATCCCGGGGAGAGTATGGAATCGGAATCGACCGGTCTCCGTGTGTATCAAATAATTCGGCTGCTGCGGCAAGTAGCACTGTTCGACGTCCGCGACTGTGTAGCGACTTTGTTGGGACGTGTATTTCTGTCTCTCTCACGATTGCTTACTGCGTTTGCTCTGGCTGTGCGACTCGATCACGTGATACAACGTCTATACTAGACTGACAATAAAAAAATTTTTTTTTTAAATTGTCAGAACGCCCCCTCAAAAGTTTCAAACCCCCATAAAAATGAGCTCTACAAAATTTCAGCTCATATGGTTGAAAAAAACTCGTGCCACAAGACGGGTGTTGATTAACTTCAAATTAAACTTGTTAGTATTTATTGTCAGTCTAGTATAGTCGTTGTATCACATGATCGAGTCGCACAGCCAGAGCAAACGCAGTAAGCAATCGTGAGAGAGACAGAAATACACGTCCCAGCAAAGTCGCTACACAGTCGCGGACGTCGAGCAGTGCTACTTGCCGCAGCAGCCGAATTATTTGATACATACGGGGACCGGGTTATGGAATCGTTCGTTACTTGCTGTGCCGGGAATCAAACGGTGGCGCTACTCGAAGTACACGTTACGACGCGAGGCATAGTTCCTGGCTGCTGTCATTGGAAGTATACCGCGAATATCTGTCGTGGAATAGAACCCTGTTATTTCTCTCCGAGCGTATACTATATTCTTTATTCTATGCGGAGAGTAAAAAACACGTGGCTAAAGCTATATAAGAGATACACAGCTCGAGCTGTGTACAGTAACCACTAGAAAGTGTAAAACCAACGTAGTAGAAGCCGCTCGTATGTTATAACCTCTGCGACAGTAATAATTATACAACATGGCTAGGCATACGCAGCATCTGGATTTCATATACCTAATATATAATATTGAGTTGACACTTTACCCAAATAATATTTTTTGTCCTTTGCATTTTTACGTGAGTGTTTCTATCGCGAGCTAGAAAATCAGAGAGATTTAAACGCAATTCTGAAGACTTAGGAATAAAGAAGAATCGAAATAATAATCAAATAACATATCAAATTGTCTAATTGATAACTAATATAAATTTTATGACTAATGAAGCTTTATGAATTACTCCATATTAATGTTTCATCAAGAAAAAAATTCTAAAAATTCATCTGTATTGTTTTTTTCAACGTAACAATGATTTCGTTCAATTTTTATTACATTCGAATTACCCGCTCAGTAGCTCGAAAGTGCTCTTTGAGATGCGCAGTAGACTTTTCAATTCTAGGCGGTTATGTTTGCCACATAGCCGAATTCTTTTAAGAATTTGCGGATGAAAACGATATTTGCGTAGGTGAGTTTATGCCATTTTTCATTGTTATTTAAACTTTTTTAAGGTCCTATACTAATGTTACTTTGCTGTTTACGACTAGCTGTCATTTCATAGTTGAATTTTCCATACTATCTTAGTATAACTCTATTGTTGATTGCATTTATAACACGTGCTTTTTGACCGGACAGATTTTGTGACTTGTGTTGTGCAGTTTTATTCTTTGCAACTTTGTTAATGTTCAGTCATTATTTAATCGATAACTTAAGGGTAGTTTTTGTTGCTAAATGATATTTATTTCATTATTTACTTTTGAGAGTTTTGAAAATTAAAAAAATAGCATTGTACAAACATTAAAATTGTTAATTTATTTTTCAGCTAAAAAATGGCACCGCGCAAGGAGAAGAAAGTAAAAGAGGAGGTCCAGGTTTCTTTGGGACCCCAGGTACGTGAAGGAGAGAATGTATTTGGTGTTGCTCACATCTTTGCTTCCTTCAACGACACATTCGTTCATGTCACTGACCTCTCTGGAAAGTGCGTATAAATATGTGGTTCATTCATGGATATATGTGAATTACGTGAACTTAAGGGTTTATTTTCGTCATTTACAGGGAAACAATTGTGCGTGTCACTGGTGGTATGAAAGTGAAGGCTGATCGTGATGAGGCTTCACCCTACGCCGCTATGCTGGCAGCTCAAGTGAGTTTAAATTTGTTTTAAATAATTTTACCTTGACTCGACTCATTTATCGATATAGAAAAATTTCTTGCCATGACAATATTACTTATAAACTATTTCAATTTTATTAGGATGTTGCTGAAAAATGCAAACCTTTGGGCATCATCGCTCTGCACATCAAACTGAGGGCAACCGGTGGAAACCGCACCAAGACCCCAGGTCCTGGAGCTCAATCAGCCCTGAGAGCTCTTGCTCGTTCAGGAATGAAGATTGGCAGGATCGAAGATGTTACTCCAATCCCATCAGACTCGACCCGCAGGAAGGGAGGTCGTCGTGGTCGTCGTTTGTAGATTATTTTCGTATACGAGTTCAACATTTTTTATGATAATAAAATGTGTTGAATGAAAACATCTGTTATTGTTTCTTTTAAATTTCAAAAATTATAATAAGAAAAACTTCAACTTATCTTTTGGTCAAAAATGAAAACTATTCTTATGTGCTCAACGCTAAGAAGAAAAGTAACAGGTAATGCTCCTAAGTTTTATCTTTTGATTTGAAGAGTTTCATCTATTGATAGAATATTTAATTATTTATTTATTCGAATATCTATCAACAGAAACATGAATGGATAAATTTGATTTTTCATTTAAATTAAACTGATCTCAAGCATTGGTAATAATGCTATAAAACTCATTTCAAAAAGATCTTTAGCTTTCAATATCGATGTATCCTTGTCAATTCAATTTTTGAAATCTAACTCTCTTTTTTAAGTATAATGCACATTAAATCTTTATAAGCCATTTAAATTTTCTGCATGTATAGAGATTCCCAAAATTTAATTAAGTTTTTAAGTACAGAGAAATGATGATTGGGGGCTGTTATCGTGTAAGTAAACTACTTTTTAATTTACTTTCTGAAGTATAATAGTTAACATTTAGTTCAATTTGGAATGTTTGATATCTCAATACTCCAAAATTATAAGAAATATCATTGGTTAAAAAAGTCTGGAAACCCATAGAAAGTCAAGTCACAATAAAAAGTGATGCAGGATAAATTAAATACCAAAATTTATTAGACTCGTAGTGAATATTTTTTGATAAAAATGTTTCAGTGTACGCTAATATGCGCGGAGTCAATAGATGTCAGCTCGTGTCAAGAGTTTCAAGTAGAAAGTGCAAGTATTCACTGTTGGTAAAGCAGAAGAGTGTTGGTGCACATCAACCATTGAATATACAGGGTACGACCAGTCTATTCTGTCACTTGGCTTTTACCTTGGAAAATTCACTTTAGCTGCATATGCTTCAAGTAGTCACGTTCCTGTCGCGTAAAAAAAATAACGAATTTTGAGAAAGTTGTTTATTTAACGATAAAAAATCATTGCTAACGATGTATGCAGGTTTTTATTCGTTAAAAACAAGATTAAAACCGAGCCACAAAGATGTTGCTGCAGTTGCATCTTGTCGCTAAAATTATTCAAGCTCCCTCGAACGGTATTAAAATACCGCGTTAAAAAAGTCTACAAGAATCGAAAGGGAGAGAGAGAGAGAGAAAAAGGTACAAGCGTCGTCCTCTGGGTCTCTGCCTGTGGCTCGATGCGTCGCTCTGTACATACACTATGGGATATAGGAATAGGCTGCAGTGGCGGTGGCGGCGATATCCCTTTGGTGGCAGAGCCGCTGCTGCATCGAGCCGGTGCATCCTGCTGCTACTGCTTCTGTGCATGCTCATATATTGAAAACACATGTCGCGCTTTCTCTGGCTTGCAGTAATAAGTAGTAGTAAGCAGCTTCGCGGAGAGTCCGCGGACAGACGCGCGGTTGCTGGCTGCTGCTTTTTTTCGACGCTGCGCTCATATATACTCTGACCGCAGACAATTCTCTTTTTATAATATACAGAGAGAGAGATATTGTATATTATATATTGGGCTGTACCGCCTTATGCTCAGGAATCTCGAGACTCGACGACGACGACTACCAAGACTTGGAGAGCGCACAAAACGATATAAGCTTTTTCATTTATCATGAAAAATATGCACCCAATTATATGCGCGCCTCTTTTCTTCCTCTTTCTCTCTCTCTCTCTCTCTCCGAGTCCCTCCTGCACACAGAAAAACACATGTATACACGCGGTAATATTCTTTTGCGAGCTGTGTGCAGCTGTACAACAACCTACAGACCGCCGCCGATTCATCGGCTTCTCTCTCTCTCTTTCTAGCTGTTCCGCGGGTGCGCGAGCGTAATCAAGATGCATTTTACAAATGGCAATACACGTGCTCTACCCGTTGGCGACATCGTTTTCAATTTTCTCTCTCTCTCTTTCTTTTTTTTTGTCTGTCGCCGTCGTCTCTCTATGCAGTGGTGGTATATGTTGAAGCATACACATACAGCTAGCAGGCAAAGCGTTTACTGCTCCTTCCGCTATACGTATATATAAGAACAGAAAGAAAGGCGCACATTTGATAAGAATCAGCGCATTGGATAATTAAGGTCTACTTTCCGGCAGCGAACAATCGACTCTTCGGCTATTTATCGGTTTTATCCTATAGCTATATATATCGCAATTGCATTACACCGTCCTCGTCGTCGTCGTCTCTGCCGCCGCCACCGCTGCAGCTACTGCACTTGAATTGAGCATTCATCCCACGCTGTTTTCTTTTCCTATACGTACTATACTCGCGTTTGTGTATGCATACGCTTTTTTTTGTTGCTCGATTATTTTTTTCATCTCTATGCTGGACATAGAAGCTCCTCTGATGCACATTCGCCCGTATAGGTATATAGCCGTGCACTCGTTTAGTCTCTACAGTATAAGAAGGATATAGTATGTATACGAGCGCGGCAGCGAAGATTCCTAATGTCGCGACATATCGGAGCCACCGGGGCTTCTTTCCTCTCTCTATTCTCTCCTCTCCTCTCTTCTTCTTCGGCAAATGGTCGAGCGCAGGCTCCCGAGGCATAGCTTTTTAATTGTAGTGCAGATCATTACGACGCAAAGATCATCGTGAGAATATTATTAGCCGCAGCAGCAGCGGCTTTTTCTGTGAAAGAGAAAAAGGATCGGCAAAAATCGACTCTCGACGAGTGTATCCTTTTCTTTCGTTCCTTTTTTTTTTATTATTCGCTCCGCTTTGGCCGCGCGTCAAGTGTTCCATCATCTTTGATATAATATATGGGTCATGATTTTCGAACGTTTCGAAAACGATGGGTATAGAGACAAAAAAAGGCAGGGGGGAGAGGAAAAGAATGAGATATGCGTCGGCAATTCGCGTATATTAATACGAATTGAGATTGATGTATTTAGGCTCGAGCGTCGCACGCACACACGATTGCACGACTCTCGACGTCGAGTCTCTCTCGCTCGCATTACATGCGGGTTTCCGATTAAATATTGCACTCATTTTTTCTTCTCGTCGGTCTTTTCATTTCCGAAAATTCAACGACGTCTCGTCTCGTTTTTCTCTCTCCGACTGGAGACTGCCGTAGTAGAGCGCGCGTGGGGCTTTTTAATCTGAGAAAATTATAATTTTCATACGTAGACGAGGCGTCGCGCAAAATAATCATACGCGTCGCGAGGCAAAAAAAGGAGAAAATAAAAACAACGACAACACAGACTATATACGCGCACCTAATGTGTAACACGCAAATACGCGTCTGTATATAAATTATTATATTACATATACTTGCACGCACACACTTCAACTTGCACGCTATATACGCAGTAGTACGTGCCCATACACACATGCATCCAAAGGTACGGTCGCAGACGTGCCGAGTTTGTGTTGTGTGTGTGTTTGAACTGCATCGAGCCGAGAAGTGTATACGTACGCGAACACACTCATGCACGAGAGAGAGAGAGAGAGAGAGAGAGCCGCGTGTGCATATATTAAAGTGTGCAATGTGCATATATATATATATGCACGCACACATAGACGAGCTGCCACGGAGAGGGTAGAGCATGCAATAGCACGACGATGTAGGTCGCTCCGTGTGTGCAGCGTACTCGAGAGCTGCATACATATATATCGCGACTGTGTGTGCGTGGCTGCATTCGACACATACACGTATATAGTCACTCACTCACACGTGAACTTGATGTACGCGTGCATACGTACACGACGGTGTATACATCGTAGTGTGTAGCTGTGTGTGCAGCCCGAGGAACGAACGAACGAACGAACCAACGGGAAAGCATATGTTCGGCAACGCGCGTCGTACGCAGGCACGCATAAACGAGTCACAAGTGTGAATGCCAGCGAAGATAGTATGTGATTATACGCACGGCACCTCGTACCTATGTATCGCGTGAAACCGGGGAAAAAAAGTCCGAGCTGCTGCTGTATAGCGAAGAGACATCGAGATGAAAAAAAGAGGAAGGAAAGGGAAGGGGAATCCGTCGCGCGCGAAACTTTATCAATTCGTTTTCTTTCCTTCTTTTCTTTCCATCGCCTTGTACTCGTTCTCTTTTGTACGTCGATCGAAGCATGGAAAATTCAACGTTACGCAGTTGTAATACCGGTGGTTCTGTGCGTACACTCTGTAGAGTTCCTCGTCGCGTGCAGTTCGTGCGGTGGGCCTGTTCGATACCGGATGTAGTTCCCCCCCCATTTGTACTACGTTTAGAGATGCTTCGGGCATAATCTCAAAGAGGCTGACCCTCGGCATCGAGTAATCCAAGTATCACACGTATAATGATTGTCGCAGCTCGGAAAAGGATAGCTGCCATCACGGCTATATCAGGAGTAGCGTACGCGTGTACGCGACAGAGGAGCTCTCCCATACTCGTCGTACTCGCTTCTCCGTCGAGACGATGTTAACCCTTGGCAGCTAGAGTCGAGACAGGCGCGCAGTCATCTGCACACACACACACACATGGCTCCTTGTGCGCGTTTACTCTCGCAATCCTCTCCGCTGCACATAACGCCGTGCACGTCTCTTATCCTGCGCGAGAGGAGACCGCCTATATAGCTCGGCGCGTACACGCGTTTATGTCTCATACGTGTAAGACGTCGGATTCCTGCCTATTGTACGTGTGTGTGTGTAGAGCTACATGCCACGCAGGGTTACCCGACGACGACGCTGAGCTCTGATATCATCCGCCTTGTGTGAGTGTGTACGCGAGAGAGAGAGAACTGCTTATCGGAGAATGGTGCTGCAACGCGACTCCGAAGACGCACACACGTATACAGTGTACAACGCGACGCGTATACGCGAATTTATTTATCACGTTATCCAACTTGCAGCGCGAAACGTACAAACGCAATCTGCACTCGAGACTGCACATACACACACTCGCGCGCACCAGAGTAATATAATAAAAAAACGCACACAATATCTCGAGCTCGAGCGTAGGCTGATACCTTATATATTTTTTTAAACATTTATTTTTCCCAGAAATTTCGCGGCGTATGTGCTGCTATACGTGCATGCGAGAATCGTATATAGCTTAGGCTACGGTATATACTTTTTCCCTCTTTACTTTTTTCATTTCGTTTTTTCGCGCACGAGCTCGAGTTCGTCAGCAAAGCTCGCGGCTCGTATGGCTCGTATTATTATACTCTGCGTATATATATAATACCGATTCCGAGGAAAAGAATTAAACTCGGTATGTAGCGCGAATTCACGTATATGAGAAGGAAAAAAAGGGGTATATGCACGCGCTGATCGTAAGTAAATCGGCCAACGTCCGACGAGAAATGACTTATCAATCTTTCGGGGGGTGGCACTCGCCAGAGCGATAAGCCTGGCCAACAGCGCATAAGTTTACACGCGAGAAAAAATATATAAAATACTCGTAGAGCTGCCTACGTATATTTCATTAGTTTGGGGGGTGTGAGAAAAATCGAATGCGAAAATTCGACTGTTTTCTCGCTCTGTGCGGAAATTTCGCATGGCGATAAACTACTCCGCGGCGCATCCGTCCTGTGTAGCTGCTGCCTACATCGTCGCCGGTTACAACAAACGTTGTATTTTATTTATACAAAATATATGTGCTGTACGGTATAGAAAGGTTAAACCGAAAAGCGCTACGCGCCGGATAAAATAAATAGCCGTCCGAGATTAGGCGAATCTTCGCGCGCCGGCCGTATAATACGAACGACGAGCAGCAGCAGTGCGCCGAGAGCTGTAAATATGTACTTATCTACGGGCGAACGTATAAAGATAGTAGCGGGACAACAACAACAGCAGCAGCAGCAGCAGCAGCAGCAGCAGCAGCAGCGACAGTACCAGAGAGGCTCTCTCGCACACATTACATTACAACGTAAAGTTCGAAATCCCAAAGCTGCTGCTGCCGCCGCCGACGCCGCTGCAACGTTGCGCTAATCACACACTGGAGAGGTGCTAATCCTCGCACGCTCGCTCGCTGTGTGTAGCCTGTATAGAGCTGCACGCGCATATATACGTAGCGACGAGGCAGATATATTTTTCCGAAAGAGGCTTTAAACAACGGGGCTAGCGGGCGAGCTTTAATGCACGTGCATCGATCACGCGCGCGTACAGCAGCGCTATATACACGGGCCAGCATACATAGAGCCAGCAGCACATAGCCAGCCAGAGAGAGAGAGAAAGCTCGGCTGCTGATAAGAAATATATTATACAAATAGCGCTGCAGCTATCTGGGAGGCCAAGCCCTGGAATTCCAGTGCGCGAGACAGACAGCGACGAGGAATTTTTAAACGTTGAGATTTTTCGGGGGGAGGCAAGAATTGCACGAAAAAAAGAAAAGAAAGAAGAGAAACAACCTAGCAACGACGAAAAAGTTAAAGGAGTGAAAAATAAGAGAAGCGAGAGGAATCGAGCTTGCAGCTTCGATGTGTGCTCGCTGCAAGCCCAAGGCTCGACGAGCTTGCGGTGGTTATACTTGGCTACGCGCGCTTATATATACCTTGAGATTTTCAATTTAATGCGTCGCAGGACCAATACCTCCTTCGCCTCGCCTCGCACAAACGCTGACACACACACACACGTACACAGGCACAGCAGAGAGGTCTGTAGCCCCGAAAATGTACATGTATATAGCTCGACGTTGTACGTTGTACGTTGTACGTTGAACGTGTCGGTGTGTGTGTGTGTGTGTCTGTGCGAGGCATGGAACGTCGCTATATATATAGCAAAAGTGAGAGAGAGAGAAAGCTATATAGCACTCTCTGTGTTGCACACACATACATTCGCGTAGAGCCTTGTGCGCCACCCTCTCTTCTCTCTCTCTACCCTTATAGCAATATATATATACCTACACATATATAGATAGGCTAGACTGTCGCGCGCGCGCATACACACACTACCACACAGGCAGCAGCAGCAGCAGCGCTCGGGCTCTCTCTTCTCTGTGGAGCTTTACCGCAGCCGCGCATCTATTGTCCCATCCGCAATAACTCGAAAAAATCCCAAGACCCCGTGGGGCCGACGGCAGCGCCGCTCCGACTCGAAGCCAGCAAAGTTTAAACAAATTCGCCTCGAACCAGAGACGTGGATTTATTTTTCGGCGCCCGCGAGCCCCGCTAGTCGAGGGCCGGCCTCGCGCGACTCCCGACAAAACTTATCCGGCCAGCTCTGGGGGGAAACGCGAGGGGACGGCCGGGGGGCGGCGGCGGGTGCGGGGGTAGCAGCAGCAGCAGCGAGAGAGAGAGCGAGAGAGAGAGAGAGAGAGCAAGAGAGAGAGCTAGGCCCCCACGACGGCGTAGATATTGTCCCGGCCTGCGAGCTTTCGATGGGTCGGAATCGACGTCCAACCTTTGGATCGAGGGTACTCGCGGCCCAACTCGTGGACCCCGATGTCAGCCAGGGACGAGCGGCCAAAAGAATCCAGCCTAGGATGGACCAGTGTCCGTAAAGTCGAGCTTTCCCGTTGTGGAAACGGACAAAACTTTGGCGGTCGTCGAGGTCTCTGCCGCGTGCAGAGTACCTACTGCAGCTATATAGCTATATATAGCGCTCTCTCTCTCTTTCTATATATATAAGCATCCGACGTAGCCTCGTATATACCTATATGTGTGTATGCCTTGTACATATAGGTATATAGCTTTGCTGCAGCTGTATGTATAATGTAGGCTATATAGCTATATAGCTGAGAGCGTCGGGCGCTGTGTGTGCAAGGGGATGGATTAAAGGGGGACGCTAGGCAGGCAGGCATACATCCCTCCTCTTCTTTTGCTCTCCCGCAACCCTCCTCGCTCGCTCGCTCGCTCGCAAAAGTAAAGGGGGTGCCTGGCTGGCTGTGCGTTATTAAAGCTCGGGGGAGCCTGCCTGCCTGCCTTCCTAGCCGCCAGGCATTCTCTATCTATCTCTCTCTTTCCCACCCCCCTCATCCTTTCTCCATTTCTCTTTCCCTGTGCTCTCGGCTAGCTCTCTCGCTCTCTCTCTCTCTATATATCTATATACCTATCGTACATATAGCTATAGCACATAGAGCATATATATATAGAGAGAGAGAGAAAAGCTATATCTATACGGACGGAACGAGTGAAAGGGAGAGAGGAGCTTTTTTTGCTCTGTCTCTCGGCAGTAGCGGCCCGTTTGTCTTTTTCTTCTATATATAGTCGACGGCGGCGGCGGCAGTACTGCTGCTGCTGCTGCTACTCGGGGGGGAGTCCCCCCCGCGTGAGTTGCCCATATACATATATACACGCCGGCACTGAGTGAGTGAGCGAGAGGAAAAAGCTCTAGTCTCCTTGTTTTTCACTCGGTGCACGCGTGCCGCGTCAAATCCAGAGCTTTTTTTTCTCTCTTACTCTCTCTGCTGCTGCTGCTAGTCTCCCTTCGCGTTCCGTGTGCGTATATATGCGCTCTCCCGTGGTTGTTGTCGATTTTTTTTTGCTCGCTCGCTCTGGCACACTACTGCATCACTGATAAAACCCGCGAAAATCTTTCGAACGCTTTGCGCTTCCAACTTCTTCTCTCTTTTTTTATTCTTTCTTTTATTCGTGCGCTCGTCCTATCTACTACACCTATACATACCTGTTCGTTGGATTGTCCATGTCTGTCTGTCTGTCTGTCTGTCGTCTACGTCCGTCTATGTATGTGTTATTGTATAGTTTTTCTCGTTGTTATTGTTGTTGTAAACGTGCGCCGAGCTTTTTTTTCACCCCGTCCCCCGCCGTCAGCTTCTTTTTTGCCTGACGCACATCGCCATTATACGTGTACACACACACGCGTGGCTGCTCGCGATATAGATGAGGAATTTCGTTTGATTTCACTTTTATTGGCGAACGCGTATGCACACACGCATATAGGTTGTATATATGCGGTTTTGCCACCCGAAGCTTTTTTCTTTCCTTCTTTCTCGTTTTTTTCCTTCTCCCTTCCTGTACTTGTTGTCTCTCTCTCTTTTTTGTTCCTCGCTGTGCTCCCTTTCGCTGCTCGATATTTATTCGTAGGAAACAATAAAATGCAAAAAAAAAAGGATGAGAAAAAAGGGCAGACACGACTCGACGCATTTATATACACAGCACCGATAGCTGACGGATGGGCTGTGGATAAGGAACGAAAGTGAGCGTGTGCCTGCGGATCGTATAGTATAGTAGTAAAGAGGTGCGAGGAGCGAAAATCCGTTGATCGCCCGTCGAGTGTATGCGTCGGCGTACATATAACATCGCGAGCACAATACGTTTGTTACACGATTTACGCGTTTAATTTTTGCGAGAGATAGGGTTGAGAGGGATTTTTGATCGTGGCCTCTCTCTCTCTCTCTCTCTCTCTTTCTCTTTCTCTCTCTCGATCGTCGCTCGTATAATAATAATAATAATAATAGTAATGAAATCCACACGCGCGCCCGTATACTAGGGCCAATGAACTTTTCCTCGAGCTATTCGTCCCACCCGTCCGCGTCCATCGAACACACACGCGCGCACTTCTATACGTATTCTACTGCCTGCAGTTCGTCTGTCTGTGTGTGTGTGTGTCGTTTTCGTTGTCGAGCGATGATAATTCGGCGAGTATAATTTTGGTACTTGGGCGCGCGATAAGTTAACCCGAAGCGCGCCTAGTAGTAGTAGTTGCAGGCAAAAGAAAAAGCAGAAGGGGCGTAGCGGAGTAGACAAAAAAAAAACTCGCTCCGAAACTTTCGCGCGCAGCCAAAGTTAAATAGTCCTTATCGAACTCCGCTGCTCGCGAGCGCAAGCAGCAGACTTTGTTTTTTTTTTCTTTACGGATAATTTTTTTTTCTTTTTTGGCTTCTCTCCTATCGAGCTTTTCCTTTTTTTTTTACTACTTTTTTTTCTACTTTCTTCTTTTTCGTCTACTTTTTGCACTAACCGCTGGCTATTAAATCAATATTGCGTGTTATAGTACTCGCTCGTGCGCCTCGAATATCATGGTGAAAATTGTGTGTATTATTTACGCGCAAAACCATCGCTGCTGCCGCCGCCCGTCAAAGGCGAGAGAGAAACAGCAGCAACGGCAGCAGCACAGAGAGAGAGAGGCGAAGTTTTGCAGTCAATCCTCTTTAATAGTATTATACGGCTCTCGTCGCTCTATAAATATATTTAATTTTTCAAATGAAAGTCTTATCTGCGAGCGAGCGCAAAACGGCTACTCTCTGTGCAGCAGCAGAGGCAGAGGCAGTTCGCAGCTCCTCTTCTCTCTTCTTCTTCTATACTATGGGCTGTATAATGAAGGAGAGCACAGTTTCGCCCGCGCACGAGGTAAAAAGGGAGAGAGCAGAAGAAAGTTCTCTCTTTAAATGAAAATATACTCTGGTCTTCGGCGCCTTATAAGGTTCATTAGCGCGCGAGGCGCGGCAGAATTGAAAAAGTGACGATGAGAGAGCAAGAGCTACGAAGCGGAGCTTGCGAGCGACGAGAACGAGGAGGCCGAGGGCCGAAACAAAAATTTTCCTATTTTTATTTCTCGTTTCGAGAGCCCAGAGCCAAGTGCAATGTAATAATATAACGTGTGCGCGCATGTTGTATGCGTATACGGAGCCTCGCGAGTCGAAGTAATTTCGTAGTCGGGCGTACACACGCACACTCTTTCGTAGCTGCAGTTGGGTGTATACGTGAAATAAAACGTGCGCGAAAATTCATGACTGTGATGAATTTCGAATGAGAGTTTAAATGTACTTGCATCTCTCCTCGTCTGATGCATCGTGGTCTCGTCGTCGTGACGTTTTTAATGCCGCGCGACGAGTTCCTCACTCACTATATACACACACACACATGTATACAGTGCATATAGTTATGAATAATATGATTATTTTTGACGTTTCAATGGTGTGCGTGTGTCTGCGTGTACCGTGTGGTGGCCAAGATACGATTGAATTCGTTACGTCTGCGCGACGTAGCTTTATAACACAGAGGCCTCACAAATTTTCTTTTTATATTACCCATAGTGCTGGCGAGAGATGTTAGTCTGTGCGTTCGTTCGACGAAGCAGAGGTGCGTTGGCTCGGTCTAGGCGCCGCTACGTAAAAATATGTGTGTTTGCGCAAAAAAGTAGTCCGACTGTAGGCACCTTCGTCCGCTTGATTCGATGGGAAAATAAGTAGAGGGTTATTGTAACTTAATATTTATTTCCGAGCTTTATAAATCTAATTTTGCTTTTTCGTTTGTGGATTCTTTGAATCTTGGCCTCGCCCTCTAGCGGTAACTTACGGTACTACTTGAAGCTCGGATCGATATAATTCACGAGGCTTCGACCCGCGTGCATAATTCTTGTCATTTCAATGGTGTAGGCGAGTGTATACGTGTGCTTCGACCACGATATGATTGAATTCGTTACGTCTGCGCGTTACACTACACACGGAAGGCCTCAAAAATGTTCTCTATACATATTATGCAGCGATCGCGAAAGATTCGGTGCCTCGTTGAATACGGTCAAAGACTCGAATAAATAAGCAATACACATTTTCGCATGCGCGCGTGGCCCCGGTTCGCATACAGCCTGCTATCTTATCTCTCGTATAGGCCAAAGGTATGCAAGCGAGCAAGAAAGAAAAGCTGCTGAATGCATTTACGAGTACAGAATGTACCTGTATGAAAAGTCGTGGGACGCGTATCGAGCTAGGCGTGTGTTGGTGCGAGGGAGAGAGTCGTTGAAAAAAATCTTCTCTTTTTGTTGTTGCAAACATTTTTCACAAAAACAGCCCGAAAGTGGGATCGCGACAGGTAGACACGGGCTCTTCATATTTTTTCTTCGTTTTTACGTTATCAATCGTACGGCTGGCGTGTCCAATAAACTTATCAATGCAAGCGCCAAAGTAGCAGTAGTAGTGGCGCGTCAATTCATTACATGAAATTCACCGATAAACGAGCATACTCGTGGATTTTTCTCGCTTATTTTCGTTTTTCTCTCTCTCTCCCTCTCGCTCGCTCTTTGCTCGCGTCGACGCGGCAGCCTCTCTATATAACTCGCAAAATACAGAGGTAAATTCGTCGGCGTACGCACACACACACACTCGTGCGTGGGCGGATCGGCGCGCGAGTAAATATGCTCATGCATATAAATGCGAAACTCGAACTCGCGGCCCGGCCTACACTTGGTCCAATGGATGTGTTTGTTCGGGGAATTGTGGTCGAACGGCGCCTCCAGTGCAGCAAGTGCCACTGGTAGTAGTAGTAGTAGTATCCAGGTAGGTATAAAACATTCTGCACACACACACACACACATACGTACACGCAGGTTGTGTGGTGCGTGCGCCACAAAGGCCGAGCGCTCAAAAAGCTATAATGAATAAATGAACGAAAAAAATCAAGTACACGTATGATCGCGTTGACGTATAGAGGTATAGAGGTGTACCTATATAATGCTGCACATATATGGGCAGCGGTTAATTCGTCAATTTTTCAACGCGACACCCGGCACGAATACAACACACGTATGCGCGCGCGAAATTCGCACGTAAAAATGCATTAAAATAGCTCGGCTGCACCGTGTATATACCTTTTTGTTGCGTATTACATTATACATACGGCGAGGAGCCGTACAGATGACCCGATAAAATTGAAAAATAGAATCACGTCGGGGGTATCGTGTCCCGTGAATGAAACCGCACACACATACTATGTACATGCCTATATAAATGCAGCCACTGCTGCTGCTGCTGCTGCTGCTGCCCATAGCACATATCCATGTTCGTATAATTCCTATCACTTTCCCATCCATCTCTCTGGCTCTCTTTCTATCCGTGTGTGCGCTGGCTCGGGCGCGCGACCGCGAAAACCAAGCCGATGCCCGCCGCCGCCGCCGCGCCACCGTGTACGCGCCGCCGTGATTCATTCGCAAAAAAACGCCCCGCCACTGCGCGTGTACTGCAGTAGTAGCAGTGGCGGTATGTGGGTGACATGCAAAACAGCGACCGAAAAATGGTCGAAAAAAAAAAAATGGAATGAAACGAAAAAAAAGAGGCACGGGTAGGAAAAGAAAAAAAGAAAAAGAAAAACGTCGGCGAGCCCGTGACGCGAGAATCGAGCGAAAGTGAACGCCGATATCACCGCGACGTGCAGCAAAAAGAGGCTCTCGTGTGTGCGTGTGCAGTGCAACGGGGCCATATAGGACGACGCAGATATGCCATTGCTGCACCAGATTTAAACGACAAAAAAACCAACGACGGAGTACAGAGAGTAAAAAGAAAAAAAAGAAAAAAAACCGATTCGCTCGCACGCGTGTATGTGTCTCGTACATATAGAGGCGGGCGGCTGCGCGTCGCGTACAGCGTGGAAAAGCGAGAGACGGCGAGGAAAAAACAATTAAGCGGTCGCGCGCTATGCCGGAATGAAAAAAAGAGGAAAGAGGAAAAAAAGGATAAAGAGCGAAAAATAAATTCGACTGATGCTGCTGTATATGTAGAGTGCGTATGTATATGTGCTGCTGCACGCATTGTCTTTCATCGACGCGTGAAATGTTCCATTGGGATTTTTCACTCTCTTTCTCTCTGTACATACATGTTCTCTCTCGCTCGTTGTATATATATTCTCTCTCTTTCTCTTGTTTTTTGTATATAGTTTACTACCCTTGAAAGTTTTGCAATTTAAAAGCACACGTGTACGGGGGTAGTGCTCTGCGAGTACAGCAGCGAATTCTTTCGCTTTGCTTCACGATTGATTCGATTATATGCACTAGCTGCCGGTTTTTCTCTCTTCCTCTCTCTTTTTTGTACATTTATTTACGTGTAACCAACGGGAGCATCGCGACGCGTCCACGATCTCTGGGCTTCTATGAAATAATATATTTATACACAGGACATGGTACATTGCGCTGTGCTCGTGTATTTGTGTATGTGTGCGCATGTGCATAAATCATCTTATACATAATAATTAACGTTTATAGGGCGAGACACCTGCGCGCGCCTTTACCTCCGCTGCTCCGTGCGCCGCGCGTTGTAATCCAAAAGCAGTATTACCCCTTGCCGGGCTTGCCTCCACGATGTATGTGTGCGTGTGCCTGCGTGTGTGTGCGTCGGTGTACACGCTTTGAAATATGTATGTTAGATGTACGCAGGGGAGAACGAGCTGCTGCTGCTGCCGCTGCTGCTGGTGTATGTGTCGCGCAAGCTATATAGCTAGATAGCTATAGCACTGCACGATATACAGTGATAGCTATGCACAGTACAGCAGTT
The DNA here is from genome assembly GCA_902732785.1 of Trichogramma evanescens. Classification (NCBI taxonomy): domain Eukaryota; kingdom Metazoa; phylum Arthropoda; class Insecta; order Hymenoptera; family Trichogrammatidae; genus Trichogramma; species Trichogramma evanescens. Next base: position 18,257 of record CACVKI010144812.1, read on the forward strand.
GTGCTATATCCACGTGCTGCTGCAGGCCAGGAGCGTGGGTGTGAGCCGAGGGGTTGCCCCCAACTTTGCCGGCTCTCTCTCTTCTCTATATAGCATGATATAGGTATAGAGCGAGCTTTATATATACGCTAGGCGCAGGCCAGTTTTTGAAAAGGATGTGCTCTGGCGCACTTTTTGCCTACATATATATACGCGCGTGTGAAATAGGCGCGAAAATTAATGAAACCGGGTAAAAAAAGAGAGAGAGAGAGAGGCAAATTTAATCGACGGACGTAATAAGTAACGTCACTTATACAGCTCCACCCCAGCTCGGCGCGTTCGTTATATAGCGTATATACGTTTCCGGAGCGAAGGTGTGCTGCTGCTGCTGTTACCTTCGTTCTGTCCACGTATAGCTATATACGAGGTGAGAGGCCTGTCGCTCGAGACTGTCAGTCGGCTCGTGAGCTATGCTGCCTGTCTACCACTGCTGCTGCTGCTGCTGTTCACGGTCTCGAGGAGAGAGATAGAGAGAGAGAGAGAGAGAGACAGAAAGAGAGAGAGAAAAGATGTGTCTGCGAGAAAAGAAACGATATCGCGCCTCTTTTGCTCTCTGCTGCCAGAGCCGAGGCTATATATACCGAGCAGCCGACGAGCTCCTGCCTACCTACGTACCTACACATTGCGAAAGGAGAATTTCTGACTCGACGGCTGCTGCTGCTGCTGCTGCTGCTGCTGCTCCTTCTGATCCTGCTCCCTTGAATTTCTTTTACTTTCCGACGACTTTTTTCGGCCAAGACGAGATTGAGGATGTTTATGCGCGGCGTAGACCCGCCTTGTGTATAGCGAGAGGAATTCTCATATACGTGGATTGAACGAAAACACAATAACAACGACGACGCAATGGTGCTGGCTCGAGCAGGAGTTTTGCGGCTGAAAAAAGCGAGGAAAATTCTTTTTTTTTTATTCAAATAACATTTTGGATCGTTCGTTTTGCAACCATGGTATGAACCATGTAACAAAGGGATTTAGAAATAAAAGAAATTTTCGTAAAAGCTTTTTAAATCGAAGCTTTTTTTTGTAACTTGGAAAAATTTCAAGAATTCAAAGTAACATTTCCAATTTTTTTTTTTTTTTGCTCACCTTCGGCTATCGAATAAATATTACGTTTTTTTTCGGCTAGTGTGCGCTAGCGGGAACAAAGTGCAATATAAATGCGCATTCAAGATCGTTTAGGTTTCAAGTGAATGAGTTTGTGGAAGTGACGAGGAGTACCACGATGTTTTACTTTTTTACCATTTCGAAAGGGAATAAATATTGTGAAATTTTATCCCGATATACAAATGCAAACTTTTAAATTGGACTTTTTTTTCCGCGTGATTTCCAAAAATGCATCAACATCGGGCAAATTATTTACTGAAAATGATAAAAGCCACGACCTCAAAATATAGAGATAAAAATGTATTTAATTACGAAGCTTCGACGTTTTGCAGCGTCTGAGCTATTGAGATATTGCTTACATATTCTCGCATAAACGAAACAAAACACACTGCGAAAATGGTGCGATGCTTTGCAGCAGTGCGGACTGTCCATTCAAAAAATTGCACGCGATGATAAAGCTAATGTTTGTGAAACTGCACACCGAACTCGCCTTTGCGCACCAGCCGGGCACGTTTTTCCAATAACAAGTGAAAAAAAGTATGGAAAAAAAAGAATGAAGAAAAAAAGGGGTCGAGATGAAGATTTTGCAGTGCACAACGCGCAGAGGCACACACATACATACATGTGGTTGTAAAAAAAATTTATAAATAAAAAACGATGACTGAGCTATTTCTTTCAGGCGCGATAACGTTGTGTCGAATGAAACGATAATATCATTTGTGAATGGCTCAGAGTCGAAACAAAACAAAAAATTGAAACCGAAGAATTGACGAAAAAGCCGTGGGTCGATGGAAAAACCGAAGCTTTTCCAAAAGCTCGTTTGAAAAGTTGCAAGTCGATGTGTATCTGCTCTTCGTGCTCTGTTTGCGCATCGTATATTAATACTTGCGTACGCAAAAAAAAGAAAAACAAAAAAAATGCGTAGTTTACCGGTAAACGTGGCAATTACTTACTTTTTATGCGCGTGCGTGTGTTGCCAGCCTCGGCCCCGTATTTCGAAAATTATAATACCGCGCGAGCAAATAATAATAGCCGTGTTGCTTTAAAAATACTTATTACGCATTTTCTTTTTCCAAATAAAAGGGTCGGCATGGAAAACGCAAAAATTGAAAATAACAACGTATGAAAGTAAAGAAGGAAAGTAAAAGAAATGTAAAACGAGCGTAGCATGTCTTTAGCGATACTATATGGGCCTCTTACAAATCCTACACCCTCAGAACGAAGGTAAAAATTAAAAAACAGCGAGATGAATTTTAATGCCAACAAATTATTCGTTATAATATTATGCGCAGAAATGATCACGTACTCGCGCCGACGTACATGGCACAGGGGCGGGCAGAAAATCAGCTCTAGCCTGGGCCAAGCGGCATCGATCATTATATCGGCTCTCCGTGCGCAGCTAGCACACCTAGAGAGCCTCGTTTCGTGCATTCGTCAACAAAATTATGCGTCGTGCGCAAAAATAGCCGCCTCGTTCTCTCGCCATACAGATCATCGCAATTAAATATTCTCGGCAGAATTTAAACTTTTTCCTCCGCATTCAAAGAATCAATGGGACGGACTCGTGAAAGGCCGGTAGATTTTGTCCCGCGTAGAAAAAGCGTCGTTTCGAACGGGTGCTTATCGAAATTCGTACGCATATAGCTATCGACGAAGGATCGACCTACGATCCAATGCGTACACGATATGTGCTCGCGTTCATTAGTGGACCGCCAATTAGTTGATTCAAATACGCAGATGACTGCGGGGAGAGAAAAAAAAGGCGAGGTGGAAAAAAAAACTGAAAGAAAATCGATTTGCGCTCGCGTGAGAGCTGGCGCGAGTGCGGAAAAAGTCCGCGTTTTATAAAACGCGCGTATAGCATTGTGTACATGGGCTCAACTATATTAGTTATTTACACATCAAGGGCTGGTAGCGGTGTGGATACAGTCGAGGTGTGTTTGCAGCGTTGGGGCGCTGTAGGCGCCGAGGCCGCGTAGCGAAGCGAAGTTTTGTTTCTGAAAAACGAGGGATTGCATAAAGTACTAATTGTTCCAAATTGAATCTAAATACACTGATTTTCCTAGTGTCTTGATGAGCAGAGTCGGTATAACATTGGTCACGCTGCTGCATTTCTTTCCATTATTCAGTTTCTACTGCTTCATTTTTATAGTCATCGTGTTCGGTGCGAACACAAACAAGAATTAAAAATGACATTTCTATCTCGTGTAGATATATTTACATTCAAGAAAGAGAGGTTAAAGGCAGCGCG
>CACVKI010144813.1:0-26074 GCA_902732785.1 Trichogramma evanescens
TACAAACGACGACCACGACGACCTCCCTTCCTGCGGGTCGAGTCTGATGGGATTGGAGTAACATCTTCGATCCTGCCAATCTTCATTCCTGAACGAGCAAGAGCTCTCAGGGCTGATTGAGCTCCAGGACCTGGGGTCTTGGTGCGGTTTCCACCGGTTGCCCTCAGTTTGATGTGCAGAGCGATGATGCCCAAAGGTTTGCATTTTTCAGCAACATCCTAATAAAATTGAAATAGTTTATAAGTAATATTGTCATGGCAAGAAATTTTTCTATATCGATAAATGAGTCGAGTCAAGGTAAAATTATTTAAAACAAATTTAAACTCACTTGAGCTGCCAGCATAGCGGCGTAGGGTGAAGCCTCATCACGATCAGCCTTCACTTTCATACCACCAGTGACGCGCACAATTGTTTCCCTGTAAATGACAATAATAAACCCTTTAGTTCACGCAATTCACATATATCCATGAATGAACAATAGATTCATAGACACCTTCCAGAGAGGTCAGTGACATGAACGAATGTGTCGTTGAAGGAAGCAAAGATGTGAGCAACACCAAATACGTTCTCTCCTTCACGCACCTGGGGTCCCAAAGAAACCTGGACCTCTTCTTTTACTTTCTTTTCTTTCCTTGGCGCCATGTTACAGCTGAAAAATAAACGTGAAAATGGAAAGTTAATATCTCTGCAATTTCATATTTTTTTAGCCCTATGTATGAAATAGTGGAATATGCGTGTACAGTCTAAAAGCGAATGTACAGTAAATAAATTCGATTTCAGGTTATACAGCCCGGTCAGGTACCACGTGTGTAACTAATAAAATTTGTGCAAAATGTATTGCATAGTTCGGCGATAGTTGTAATTTCAACTAAAAAATATGTCAATGAAGAAAATTGTACGTCTATCAATCACTCGAACGAAACATCATAACTTTGCACAAAAAGGAAAGGAAAATTCACTTCTTTTGGTTATGGGTCCGAGAATGGGCTGCTAGTTGTGCTTTATGAATAACCTTGCTTTTAAAGTAATAAAATTTGGACGGAAATTTGCACCTCAAATCGTTTATTAACACATAAGACACTACATTTGTCAATAAAAGTTGCATTTAATAACAATAATCGTCGTAAATTAATTTTCGCTTTACCTTAGGCTAATTCGCAGATGGACGTAAACGTCGAAAAGAGCGAGAGCTCGCGTCTACAGTTGCAGATAAAAAAACCAGAAAATAGACTCCTGCGCACTCTTCTGCTGGATACCGTAGGCGCCTAGGCGTAGCCTTCTGCATTGGAGTGGCGGGATAAATTAAGTGCGTCGTCACTGAGCATCTCTCAGAAACTAACGTATTTATTATACTATATAATAATGTATAAGAAACCAATAACTTGAAAGTTTTGAAGGAAATCTAGCTATCGCAAATTCGCTGAAAAGTTGCTCAACAACGTAAAACATCTCAGCTTTTGATGGTAATCATTAAAAACATGTTAAAGATGACATTTTCAAGATATTAAAAATTTGAAGTTATATCTCTCGTTTTTTCAAGGCGACAATGAAAAATCCAGAAAATTGGTGCACCAACGAATAAACATAACGCTATGTTTCATATTTTTGGGATTTTTATAGTAAACCCTAATAAATTTTACCACTTGCGACATCAAACTCCAAGTCGCCAAATGTAATGAGACCCTCAAACTATTTCTGGCGCCAATCGTGAGCGCATGACATCTGTAAACTTGCGTAGCAGTCAGATGAAGACGTATGTAACAACATAATAATGCGTGATTCTCGACATTAGTTTGTTTATATTGTCGATCGTATCTGCATATCTAAAGTATGCACTTTTTGAGGTATTACGATGCCAAATTTTGGTGACGACCGTTCGATTATGGATGAATCCTTCGATATATACGCCGATTTGCCGAGCATTCCTCTCGTTGAGGTATCTAACGATGGAGAAATCCAAAAGGTTAGAGAGTGTTTTACAATAGCTGAGCTTTTTTTGATGAAAGCTCCGGATTAATCGTTTCGAAACTTTCAGAAAATCAATGAGGCCAAATCCCAGCTCGAAAAGGAAAAAATCTTGCTGGAAGCCAAGTATGAGAAGTTAATAAAAGATAATAAACAGTTGGAGATTAGTTATTCGTCACTCTTAAAGACTTCCAGAGCTGAAATTGCTCGCAAAGATCGTACAATTGCTGATTTAAGAGCGCAGTAAGTAGAGTAGAATTATAGTATTAATGGCAAGCTCATTTTGTTAAACTGTAAATCTTTTAGGCTGGATAACATGGCATTTCGAAGGAATGAGCGAAGGATCCCGTATAGAAATAATCCACCAGAAAACAATTACAACAACAATTCTGTTGGTTCTCATAAAGAGTATCGTCAATTCAATCACCATTCATCACACACTAAACCACCGGCTGAAAAATCGGGGAAAGTGGAACCAAGTTCTGTTGATCAAATTGGAGTAAATTTATCAATTCCAGCTACTATTATGGCTCAAAGTAAAGAATTAATATCAGCAAATGAATATGTCCACCAGGGAAAACTTCCACAGACAAATGAAAATTCTGATGTTGACGAAGATTATGAATTACATCATGATAACGAACCTGGAGATGAATCCGATGATGGTATTATTAATAAACCAGTATATGTGAGTACACTGTATGGAGAAAGATTACGAAAAAAATTGAAAGAAGAAGAGCAAAGAGAAAATGAAGCTAAAATCGAACAACAGATAAAAAATGAAGAAACCAATGCGAATAACATTATTAGTTCAGAAGTAAAAAATTCCAATCAAACGCAATTCAATAATTTTGATCAGAAAAGTACACAAGAAAAAATTATTCATGCTAGTAATGTCAAAAAGGACAAAGCAGTTGTTGCTCCTAATGTATGTGAAAAAGTTTTGAGTGACCAAATTACACAACAAAAATCAATTGTGATTGATAAAGTTAATAATAAAGAAAACCTATCAATTCATAATAGACAACAACACGTAGACAATAGTGATAGTTACAATTCTCAAAGGAATAATCTCAAAATAAATCAAATTCATAGTTTGGAAGATAAACTTTCAAGTAAAGTTGAAAATATCAATAAAAATCTTACAGATAATATCAAAACATCTACTTTATCTACTTCATCTACGTCAAGTCTTGAAAACCCTCAAAGAATTAATGAAGAAGATAAAAAGTCATCAGGTTCTTCAACTACTAATGCATTGAAACATGAAGAAAAACTCAGTGGTCAAAATAATGAAAGACTTCGCGATCCAATTTCCAAAAATTATAGAAATTCTCAAAATCATACTGATTCGCGACATCATTGCAACGAAAGGCACAGACATACAGAATCACGCGATCGTGAAGAAAGACATAAAAAACGTGATAAACGCGATAGGCATGATCATTCTGAGCGGCATAGAAGTTCACATCGACGTAGATCCAGATCCCGGTCCAGATCCAGATCTAAATCTAGATCTAGGAAACACAGAAACCGCGTTCATTCTTCAAGACATGATTCTGAAAGGAAACATAAAAAGGAAAAAATAAGAACTCCTAAAAAAGATAGGATAAGGACGCCTAAAAAAGATAAAAATAAAACTCCTAAAAAAAATAGAATAAAATCTCCCAAAAAAGAAAATAGAAAAGAAAAGTCACCTCATAAATCTTCTCATAAGGATTCTAGTAATCTAAATAATGAAAAAAAAGAAACACTGAAACGCAAGGCAGGGGATACTATTGATGATAATATTAAAAGAAAAAAAACAGAGTTAATGCCACCAGTGGAGAAAATATCTGCATGCAAAAACGTTCAGGTTACTGGAACTAATGTAAGTCAAAATTTAATGAAAATTGAACCATATCCCAAAATAATGTCTATTGTTACAACAAATAACCATGAAATCAATAAGCAGACCTTGAATTCTGAACTAGGTGATAAAAAACTGGCTTTAACTCAAAAAAATAATTTAGAAAAAGAATTGGATGATGGAGAGTTAGAGGAAGGAGAAATAAATGACAGCATAGATTCGCCCTTCTTGCTAAAACTTTCTGATGATGAAGATGAAATTAAAAATAATGCAAATGATGCAGTTAGTGTCCAAAATGACAAAATTAATGAAAAAGAAAAGGTTGAAGATACTTCTAAAAATTCTGTAGATGAAGATAAACTTAAAAACAATATTGACGAAGTGCAAGATGGTAAAATTAATATAAATGAAAAAAAGCTTGAATTAGAAAATTTAACTAAAAATCTTAACAAAGAAAAGAGAGAAATCGAAAATCAAATAACTGGATTGATAAATAACGAAATTACTGTAAATGAACGAAAATCTGATCCGGAAAAATCTACAGAATTATCGAATTCATTTTTAATGGAAAATGAGGGTATAGAAAAACCTGAGTCTCAACAACCATTGATAAATGTTCTCCCTCAAGAAATGAAAAAATCAAGAGTTGAGTCTGCAGAATTAAATCAGAAAATGTGTGCCAATGCTTCAGATAACAAGAATAATTCTTCAATAAAAAAAGAGAATATAACAAGCTCATCTGCTATAGTCAAAGATCAGACCAATCGCGATAATAACATTAACAACACTATTGTGACACCCTTAAAAGTAGAACAAATAAGAACAACACATTTGGTTACTGATGCTTACAAAATCTTTAGGAAAACACCAGTTAAATATGAAGTTGGTGGATTGGTCAAAGAAATGACTCCAAAGAAAACAATTGAATCTGTTACCAATGAAATTCGGTCAATTTTAAGTAGTGTGAATTCAACTGAAGTAAAAGTTCAAAATGCTTGCACAAGTACTGGTAGAAGAACAGAGTCTACAAATTCAGAAAAAAATCATGTATGTGAAAAAGTACTAGCGGCAGAAAAAAGCATGGAGATAAAAGTATCAAACATTAAAAAAGAAAAATCTGACAAACCTACTGACCCTGCAGATCTGCTATCAGTCACATTATCAAACAAAGATTCTGCAAATCAATCTAAAAAGCAAAATCCAAAAATCACAAAAAAATTAATTCAATCTGAAAAAAAAAATGAGATGAAATTGAATCTATTATCGGTTAAACAAGAAAAATTATGTGATTCAAGTGAGAAACTCATTGAGAAAAACAGTAATGAAACATCTTCGACATCTGATGAAAATTGTAAAGCTTCGAAATTAAATGAGCAACTTGAAAATAATACCAAAGGATCTATGTTACACCATTTATTAATGAATAAAAATATAAAAAATTATCCATACACCAGAAATTGTAGTAAAATCAACGACAACAATTTGAAGTCAAATGCCGAATTCACATTAGGTAATAGTAAGAATAATACTCTAGATACAAAAGCTACAGATTCTAATCTTGATAACAAAAACGTTGCTAAAAAAGGTAGCAAAAAATCCATGAAAGTGGAAAAAATTAATTCAAACAGTTCAGGTACAAGTTCAGTAGCAAATGCAGCTAATTTACAGGATGAAAAACAAAATAAAAAGAGTACAGAAGAAAAAGTATCAAACAATCAAAACTTGCCAGCAGTAACTAGCAATCCACCCAGAAACAATATTCTTGCTAATGCTATTATTGATCCATCAAAAAAGCTCGCTTATCTGAACGGTAAAAAGATCATTCTCATCCCACGTCGTCGAAGACCAGTACAACTAGCAGATAGTCCACCTGTTAGAGTAGTTGGAAAAAAATGATTGTGATTAAAATATTGGCATGTAAATATTGTTATATATATTGTATTTGAAGATGTGTAAATACTTTTAAACATGCTTGAAGTGATAATGTACAAATGTAAATTTTTTTATATGGAGTAATACTTGTACAGTGCATGTACGCTTTTATACACCATAATAATGTTAATTTTCTAATTAAGAAGACATCACAATCAATTAATCCTATATATTTGACATTTGTCATTGTAAATATTGAAATTAGAAGTGCTATACAATGTAAATCTTAATTATATTTTTTATAAAACGTTACAATATTATATAAATATATGGCATATTTATTACAACTCTGTCTTTTATTATGCTAAACATCTAAAAGAAAAAATGAAAATTTTTTTGCGGACAATCTTTTGAAAATACATCTGCAACCCTTTCGTCACGTGACACACATAATTAACCTATCCTGATCCAGTATCAAAGTTCCCGCGACAGTAGAGATACCCCAATGCTATGAAAGTGTACCCTAATGGTTGGGAATGAGTACAGAAAACTGTCGGGCCGCGGCTAGCGACTACATCAAGTACCCTGCGAACATCGTACGGAACTTGCATTGTAAAGATTGCCCAGTGCTTGCTTTACGCATCTCTGATTATTCGAGCCTAGAGGGCAAAGACAAAAAAAATATTTATATGGGACAAGACAATTATTAAATTAATATGTTGAAGGCACCAAATTTACATTCACTGTTGTTCCTAGGTTCAGTGAAAACATTTTTTTGATATAACACTCACTCTCAATATTTAACTTCATGTTAGAAGTCAGTGTTTTGTAGTATTAATTTCTGTGATTTGAGAGGAAAGTTTATTTTTTTTCTAGTAAAAAAACTCTCATCACCATGTCTCAGAAGACTCCAGCTTTTGAAGTTGATCGCAATGCACCTATTATGCCTGTAAGTGGTTTACATATTTTTATAATAAAAAATATTGAATTAATTTAGAGTATTCAGATCAAATGATTATTCAATTAATTTTACTAATCAAAGTAATCGTTATTATTTCAGCAAATTCAGGCATTAATAGCACCACCTTCATCTGATTCTTCAAGTGGCAGTCATAAAAAGAGAGAAGAGCGCAGGCACATATATTTTAAAAGACCTGGACGAGGACACAACAGAGATTCTTGCGACGCTTGCCATGATGGAGGAGAACTGATATGTTGTGATAAATGTCCAGCTTCTTTTCATTTATTATGCCAGTTAGTATATTACTATCAAATTACAAAGATTGATATGTATTAGCCATTCAGTTTATTATACTTTTATGGATATTATTTGCAGTGATCCTCCTTTGGAATTGACGGATATTCCTAATGGAGAGTGGGTTTGCCATGCTTGCAAAAGTGCTTCTTTAAGGGATAGTAATGGTAATAAAAAGAAGAAAAAATCACCATTAGAAGTTTTAGCATTTGCTGCTTCTCTGGTCAATCCAAGGGAATTTACTCTACCTAGAGAATTTCAGTTACCTATTACATTTCCTGGAACAGATAAAGTTGATCCCGTAGCTAAAAGAGGCAGACCTCCAAATTCAGCTAATTCTAACGGTAAGAAGAACCATAAACCTTTGTTTCTAATACCTCAATTAATTTTTAACCTGAGTTTACTTTATATAAGTAAATTCATAATTTGATACATGATTTTATTGCATACATAACACTAGCCATATTTTCTTTCAAAAGTGGTTATACTAACTACAATACATAAAAAAAATTATGAAACTATTTTTACTTATAAAGTTAACCTTATAGATAAGAAACATTTTAAGCTCAGTTAAGTTCTCAAATTTGTTGTTTAATTGTAAAATTCAACTTTACTGTATATTTACAGGAAGAATTCAATATTATGAACAAGGATCTGTTATTCCACTGCCTGCAAGGCTGTGCTTTGAATGTGGGAAAAGCTGTAGAAAAGCACCTCTTATTGCATGTGATTATTGTCCTTTGTATTTTCATCAAGATTGTCTTGATCCTCCTCTTACTGCTTTTCCAAGTGGCAGATGGATGTGTCCCAATCACCTGAATCACTTTTTAGATGAACATCTTTTAACCTCTTGCGCAGCTTCAGAGAGAATAAAATTATGGGATAAGTATGCCAATCAAAAAATTGACCAAAATGCTGTTAAGCTACAGTTCATAAAGAAGGCACATGCCGTAAATCCTCCTTTTCGAATAAAAGTTCAAAGAAATCAAAAAGGCAGAGTCAAAGTTCCAGCCTGCATAAAATTACATTATGCAAATCCACCTGAACTTGACATTTGTCGATTATATAAATACGGAAAATTTATAAATCCTTTTGTTAAAAAACCAATTTGTACAAATAGTTCTAAGGCTGTAGACACAGAATCGAAAGGAGAAAGTAGCAATGATTTAGAAAATGATCAGGAAGACACTGATGTTAGAAGTAATGGAGTTTCAATTGATGATGATAAATGTAGTTCAAAATCCAAGAGCTCTGAAGAAGATGTGATAGAAAATCATTGCAGTAAACTAAAGTGCATAGATGAACAAATGGATGGAGATATGGATGAAATATGTTTGGATGAAATTGCACATACAAAAGAAAAAATTCAAGAAATAATTGTTGGAAAACTTGACTGCGATGAGGACTATTTTAATGACAGAAAGGAGGACATTGTAAAAATTGAAGAGCCTGTTTCAAAGTTCAATGATGTGGGAAAAATGGACATGATTTGTACTGAAGACAGAATAGAAACTAATGGTCAAGAAAAGTTAGAAGATGAAAATAGCAAAGAAAAAATTGAGTCAAATTCCACAGAAAAATCAGACAATGATGTTCATGAGAAAATGGAAATAAATTGTAATGATGAATTAAAAATTAGCAGTCAGGATTTTACAAAAGAAATAAAGATTGAAAAGTTAGAAGAGATTACTAAAGAAGATCAAAATGAAAAAGTTGAACAAATTCAAGCAATTACACAAGATCCTGAGGATATTTCCTGTGTCAGTTTAGATCAAGATAATAATGTAGAAAGTATAAAAGAAAATGCAATTAATATCTGTGAAAATAGTAAAGAACAATCAAAAGAAATTGAGGAAAATAATGTTCTAAATGATGATACAGAGAATGAAACAAAAAGTATTGAACCAGGTACTGAAAAAGTATTAAGGGAGGAAGAGGAAGAGCAGCACGCCCAAGAAATTATACCAGAAGAATTACACAATAATGATGATGAAGTAAATAACATGGATGTTGATGAATCAAATGAATCAGATATTGATATGATGGAAACAGAAGTGCAGAGCGAAGAAGCAAACAATGAACAGAGTAATGATAATCAAAAAAATAGTGATTGTGAAAGCGAAGATAATGATGAATATTCAGAATTTGATGAATTTTTACGAAGTGGTCTCGGATATAAAGTTAAAGAAGGCGTAAGTTTGTTAGAGAGACCAGTACTTGAAGCATTAGCAGAACAGAGATTACAACAAATTTTAAATCCATCAAATGAATGTTATCAAAGTTTAAATCATACTTCTAAAGCTAGAGCATTACTGTTTCCATTGGGAAAAACAAATGGACCTCCAGTATTTATGACTGGAAAAACATTAAACGTTGGATTAGGAGGTGAATCTCATTTAACTCTAAATCAGTATGGATGTTGTGGTTTTCTTTCTCCAAAACATGCAGTCATCTTTTATGATGAGGTAAATCAATTTATTGCATAGTATTATGTGGCTTTTATTTGAAAACTTAAATATTAAGATTCAGTAATTACAAAATAATTTTATATCACTGATATATTTCATAAATAGTTTTTTTCTTTAAATATTACAAAAATAATCATAAATCTTTTTTCAATATTTATTTTGTAAAAATAAACTTTGATATTTTATTTACAGACAACCAATCGGTACGAGTTACTAAATTACAGCGAGCATGGAACTACAGTTGACAATGTTCTGTATTCCTGCAACTACAATATATATGAATTAGATAGTGAAAATTCTCATATGAAGGGTCGCAAGGGAGCCAAGTATACAAATCAAGAATTAGTAGAAGATGTCAGAAAAATTGCGTATAGAAATAGGCCACAGTCGTCTAGTAATGAAGACAACAAAGAGCCTGTCTGCAAATGTGATTTAAAGAGATCGAGATACAATAAAATGGATTTAGGATGGGAAGGCAGTGCGATGCTTGATCATGGATCTATTTTGAACTTTGGATGCTTGACATTTGTGTTCAGTGTTGTGGATCTATATGCAAGTCGATAATACTCAAATTGTACAGACTTTTAAATTAAACTTTACAATAAGCGTTATAAATACTAAGTATGATTATAAATCTAGTTAAAATTTGCTATCATCTTAATCGTAAGTAATAATAAGCAAATGTCCATTGAAAATGGTTTTTCACTACGAACAGAGTTTCACAAGGTTCTATACGTAATAGACTTTTTCAGTTTTAAACGTTTGTATGTATATAAATATTCTGTCATTCGCTGGAAGAGCTTAGCTCCGTAAGGCAGCAGTAAAAGACTGATCGTACGTTTGTGTGTAGAAATAAGGCTTTTTTTTTCTTTAGCTCATCATATACTCGTCGCACATGTACACGCAGAGATGCGCAAACAAGCAAGTACGCGCCGGTGGATTCACTTGCACGTGTATACGTCGAGACTTTTGTTGCAAGTGCTGCATTGGACTTCGCAGCACCAGTGGAACTTGCAATCGCACCTCTCGCTGATGATGCTCTTTTGAGTATTGTAGCCTCGACCGCAGCACAAAAGATTGCAGCCGTCTATGCCGGTGGACGTTCTATTGCAAGTTCTTCCTCGAGTGCCTGCGAACGAATGAATGTCGACGACAAATCATTATATCACAACGAAAATAATATCATTACAGTAGTTTTTAATGGAGAGGAAAACTTCCAATTGTAAAAATGTTCTCTACTAGATTTATAAACTCTTTCGTATTACGTTCGGTGTTAGGGTAATTTTTAAACAGCGCATGCATTAGAAATTAATAAAAGCAATTCGCTTGAAGTGTCATAATTTTTGAAATGCTTCAAAATAAATTGTGAAATTCAAATTTGTTATAAAATGGTTGAAAATACCTATCTAGCTAGTTAATGTAATAATATTATTAAGAAAAACAGCATGAATGTGTTGTGTACATTGTTCTTTCGCAATAAAGAAATTAATACAATCATCGATCGTATAACATATATATTGAACAGAAAAAAAATAGTAAAAGAAAATTGCCAAAATTGCAAAATTAAAGACAATATATATTTTCGTTAAAAAGTTTAAAGGATAAGACTAGGATCTATATTCTGTAACTCACCTAGGGAACCGAGAGACGAGTTGGCAAAGCAATAGTTGGGCGAGTCGTCGAGGTAAACCAAATCGTTGGCCGTCGGCAGAGAGTATCTTGGATCCTTGATCGACAAACGACCCCTTCGATTGACCTTTACCTCGGTGGCGCCGTCGTACTTGTCCAGTAGATAATCACCTTGGATTCGAGGACAGAAAAATGGAAAAGAAAAAGGGGGGAAAAACAAAGACGTTGGTTTTATTAATCGAGCGTCTCGTTACGTGTTCTAAAATTTTAAGATTTACTTTTAGCGATTAATTGTGAGTTTATATCATTAATATTTTGCTTATCGAGTTGATTGTTTTCAAGTTCCAACGTAAATTGTAAGCAAATGTATTGTAAAAGCGAATTATACTTCTAAACTCGTATATATAAATAATCAATGTAAGTTCGCTATTTTTAAGATTCCACGGTGATGAAGCAAGAAAAAGTAAGCAGTTTAAAAAAATTGTATAGATTAGCGTTTAGCATGGATAAATTACATGTAGACATCTTTATTATTTATACAGGATACGAAGCAAAAAAAAATTATAAACGGGTACGACTTGAATGTATGGTGCATGTATATATATATTTATTATATATAAAAAATATAAATACATTACACGTAAAAACATACTGTCTATTCGCGATTGTGATAACATTTTTATTATGTTAATAAAAAAGCATATTAAGCATTCAATTGAAACATTGTACTGTATGGCAGCAGTAGCGCATACAGATGGTTCTTTTCTTTTTTTAGTTTTTGCCCCGCTATCCACGCGTTAAATAAGCGAAGAAAGTTTGACGATATGTACTCGGTGACTCGTCGAAGCGCGACCCTATTATATCATTATTATTGTGCGTATACACCTCGACGAGTTTTTCTCACACATTCTCATTATCACGCGTTCTTATATACAGGTGTTCGCGCGCACGAGCTTTTATAAGGCTTGTAATTAGTTCGTATATAACATATATATCCGTGCGAGCGATTTCATTCATTAACTATTTTTCGAGTCGTAAAGGCATCTTTATAATATATATTATACGCGTATCGCGTGTTTTCGTTGTCGTCGTCATTTTTTTTATTCGCGTACTGGAGCAGAAATATGCGAGCTCGCGCGCGTGTATGCGTTTTCTTTACTAATTAGAAATTCAAGTGGCTGCGTTGCGAGCTCCGCCATAAAATGCCTCTCTGTATATAACAGGAAAAACGCATAGGCAGGCGCGCACGTGCCTTGTCCTCCTGTCCCATTAAAAACAAGTAGTTCAACCAGAAACCAATTAAAGATATCTATGGGCCTTTTTCTCCTCGTGCTCGAGGCGCTCGCTCGCTTATAGCCATATTTTTACGATTCACATTTATACATCGATATTAATACGTATATGTAATTCGATCGTTTCTAATTTTATCCCGAAACGCCAATAACGGTCATACACGCTTCCGAGCAATTAAACAATCGACGACGACGACGACGATGATGCGCGCATGAGAAAGGAGATCGGCATAGAGTAATTATATATCGATCTCTCGGGCGAGTCGTGCGATTCGTTCCAGATAAAGCTCGCGTCGAGCCGAGAGAAAAACCAAACGATCCGATCGAGCGCTAATCGTTTCGTCGAGCCGAGCTGCATCGCAAAAAGCGCGCGAGTCGATTTATCATGCGCAGCGACTTACCGATTTCGCGAAAGGAAGCCAGTTGCTGCCAGCAGGTGATGAGACTGCAACTGCCCGATACGCCGTGACACTTGCACGTTACCTTCGATCGCTTGATTACTGCCTATTTAGAGAGCGAGAACAAAAAAACGGAGAGCTGTATACAATATATATATTTCAAGCGCGTCGATTGGCAGCTAGTTTATGTTTATGGCTACTTACTCGTCGGCCGGCTTCGTTGTTGTGAAGATTCACGAGGCTGCGGCCGTGCTCGTGACTGCGACGCTTGTGGCGCTGCTCCCGCTCCCTGACGTCGATGAACGATTGGGCGAATCTGCAAATCGATCGGCATGAAAATCGGCACCTATATAATTGGCGACTCGAAAATATCTTTGATCGCGCTCACTTGTATCCGTATTCGAGATTGTCGCCGCAGCCGCCCCAGATCCACTCGCGATTGAGGTCCTTGGGCCTGGAGCCTCGGGAGCAGCCGCAGCTCGACAGCTGTCCGTCGCGACAGGCCCGCGCCAGGGTGTAGACGAGTCCGGCGGCGCCGATGGCGTGCACGAAGGCCGTCTCGCGACTGCCGGACTCGAGCACGGGCCCGAAGATGGCTGCGGCTTGGTGCTTCTTGTTCTGATCGGTCGCCACCTCCGAGTCGGCGAGCGTCGTCGTCGAGCAGTTCCAGCGCCGATGCTGGAACTGGTGCTGGCACTCGTCGATGGCGCTCTTGGCCCCGCGCGCCACCCACGGCATGTGGTCCTGCGACAGGCCGCAGAGCTTCTCCTGGCCGGGGCTCAGGTCTCGCAGTTGTTTGCAGATCGACGCGCTCGGCGGCAGTTGGCGCAGCAGCAGCAGCTCGTCGCGATGTTGTTCCTCGCTTTTGTTGCCGCCGCCGCCGCTGTGACGGCGATGATGGTGGCGTCTCGTGGCTGACGAGGAGCCGATCGACGTCGCTCGCAGAGCCAAAGCGTCCAGCCGAGCCAAGTCCTGGAGGCCGGCGTGTCTGCAATCATTTTTTTCTCTTACACATCATATCAAGAACGTCGATCATCGACACTTACATCCACGTTGACGAGCGCGAAAAAGTCGCGCTGGGCGCGACGATCGGTAACATCCATACGACCAGCAGCAGCAGCAGCAGTCCAAGTGCCATCTGCAACACGTCTCAATTTTATAACATGGTTTCTTTTTTCACTCACCCGTGCAGATTCGTATGCAATACTCACGCGTGTCGTTGGGCAAGTACTAGATGCCATCGTGTCTGTGTGCAGTGTGAGACAATATGAATCTTTGTTAATTAATTAGCTCGTGCGTACAAAGCTCGAAGAAGCTTCGCTCCGTCGAAACATGCGCGAGTCTTTTTTCAAATTTTTTTTACACAAACAACGATCAGAGCGTGAAATTGACGGCAGCTGCGCGCAGTAGTTCAGGTTTTCCGCTGATTGATATACGAAACTCGACGTTCGAGTCCTGCTCCGCGGCGCACGTCTACGCCTCGGAATGTCTATATATAAATGCGCGATATCGGCGCTCTCTCGATTTTTCGTCGGGACAGCGGAGAAGCATCGGCAGTGGCCAGTCTACATATTATCGTCGAATTAAACGCGTCTAAAGCGTGTCAGAGCTGCTGCTGCTGCTGCAACATCGGATCCACGAGCTGAATCGCGTCGACTGCGATCGGCCCATTTCCCCCTTGGGCGCACGAGCTGTAGCTATGGTACTGGAATTATGTACGCTGCACAACATATCTCGCTCTGTTCTTCTTTCACCTGCCGATCTCGCAAGGATCGCTGCCCGTGGACGATGGACGATCGCCACCGATGTGTCTTATGGCGTATACAGCTGTCGCCCAGCTCGTCGTTATAGTCCGCGAAATCTGCAAAGTGGAGAAAATAATCGGTTGTATATCAAGACTAGGCGCACGTACGCAATCTGCCAGATAAATAAATATAGATCCTGCTACAATGTATGTGTGTGTGTGTAATTTAATGGAACGAGCTGGCCCGGTAAACTTTTGAGCGATCGGCGAAAGAGGAGAAAGGAAGCTGCGTACGCGTACGTACACGTATAAGCGTTTTAATTGACGTGCTTAGAGTACATAGATCTTGCGGGAGCTTCGAGCGGCTACAAGTACGTTTGGATGTTATAAAATACCGTCATAGTTGCACTTTCCCGAACTATACCAATAATAGTAGTACGCATTATATTATAAGTTTATATACGCGGTGCGCAGCTGTGTACTCGAGAGATGGAGAATTTTCTCTCCCTTTGGCCGCCTCATTTCTTTCCTTTTTTCTTCTTAACTTTTCACTGTATAGCCAACGCAGCAACAGCTTATGGTCGTAAAGGCGAGCCGTATACCGACGAGCGATTGTAAATCAGTTTGGTTTATTAGCGGCTATGCATGTATGAGCTGTATACGCATAAGCCGATGTATAATGGGCGCGATATGCTCCGTATAGTATGCGTTAGGTGCAAACCGCGCCGCATTGCACTGCCGTATTTTCGACGTTTTCGCCGTTATTGGCGCGAGCAAATGAGAGGTGAACGATATAAATACGACGGACAGGATGACAAAGTCCAAAAAGTAAACACAGACGGGTAATGTAAGAGGAGCCTCAGAGGATCTGCCGATCGATACCTGTAATCGATGCACGTGATACTGTGTAAGTCAAGATCTGCTCGCCGCTTTGAAACAAAGGAAGAGACGAAAGAAGAAACTCGCGATCGCGAGATATCTAACCGATACGATTGCTGGACCGAGCGCGACAATCCTGAGAAAGAAAATTGAGAGAAATTGAAAATTAAAGTACGCATAATAAGATACGGATCCGATTTTCACGAAAGCCCGCTGCAAATGATTGCATTTGAGTTTAAATGCAGATCAAGCAAAGTCACGCACGTGACGCCACTTGCGCCTTCAACTTTACGATTCATTAAATCTTTTCCATTATTTTAATTAACAACATCTCGCGCTATGTCTCTCTCTCGCCTCGAGCGAAGGCGGGGTAGCACATAAATTTATCTTCCGCATCCGCGTCCTTTTAAAGCCTTTACTTTTTTCTTTACTTCTTTTTCTACGCGACGACTCGCACACACGACGGCAAAGAGATATAAAGTTTATCATTTTATTACACAGTTGGTTGTATATTAAGAGGTTCGCTTCTGCGCGCCAAGTGCACATAGTGCCATATATATACGACTGTATGCGCATAACAGTGCGTAGCTGTAAAATAGAAAAGTGTATCGAGATAGTAGGCCCGCGCTTGGCTCGAGCCGCGTCAGAGCCACGGAGAGTATCGTCGATAAAGAAAGGGACGTTCACCTTCTGGCGACTTTTCTCGACTCTGCTGCTGCTGTTGTTGTATTTTTTCGTTTTGCTTCTCTCCTCGACCGATTCGTCTCGACCCATAATAACGATCACGCCTACCATACTTATTTACGCTTTTTGTTACGTTATTGTCGCTGCAGTATATATCGTACGGCGTGACAAATCGAAACGATGTTAGATGCGAGATAGATGAAGGAAAAAAAAAGGGGGGGGATAAATAAATATAATAAAAAAACGTGTAAAAAAGCTGAAAGTTAGCACGCCGGTGCAGCCGATATTCACCGAGTGCAGTTGTGCAGTGTAGTAACATCGTCGTCTCTTTGCACGCAGCGCAAATAATGTCGCGCGGCTTCAAAAGCCAGATACGCGCTACACGAGTATATATAAGGGATCTCGCGCGACGCGGCTCGTCTTTGGCGGCTAATATTACGACGCGAGCGTGTCAATAAACGCGCGCCCCAATGTTTGCTCTTCAGACTCGCGGACTCGATACGCTGCGAGTCCCGCACGCGCCTGCAGCTATTAACATGTATCGAAGCGTGTGCATAATATAATATTATCAAACTGCGAACGGATACATCTTCCGCCTTTGTACATTTTGCAGCCTCATATACTGCATATACTTGAGGCACTTGTATACATTGTGCTCGAGCACATGCACACTTTCACCTCGAGCGTCTGTGTGTGTGTGTAGACGCAAATTCGAGCGATAAGGATAAAGCCTACACAGGCCGTTTGCGGTCTCGGCTCGTCCGGCCCTATGTAAGAGCCGTAATTTATCGCGACAGGACTAAGTGATTTGATTCTCTTTTCTTTTTTTATCGTCTATCCCTGTCTCGAGAAAATCGCGTTTTCTGCTCGCGTCGAGTCGCCCTTTTTCCTCGCGTCTATTATAAACACACCGAAACATGCGAGGGGCGTTTTTTTTTGCAAATTTCACGCGCGCCTGAATTTGTGTAGTCGCGTACTACGATCGGCTCATCATTTTTTTTTCTCTCTCTATCTCTTTCTCTTCCTCTGGTTCTCGATTTTTCTCGCGTTGCAGCAGCGGTGGCAAAAGCGGCGTCGATCGCACAGCAGAGATGAAAAAGGATCGTCGTCGTCGTCGTCGAAGGACTCGAAACGCGTCACTTTCATGAATTTTTTGCCCTCTTTTGTTTCTCTCTCTCTCTTGGCTTTAGGTATATAGCCGCGCGTCGCTCGCGATGATAATTTATTTTCTTTGATAATTATAATACGTGACTTTGCGCGTACGCGAGTATAGACGCGTATAATATATCTAATGGGGTTCGTGCGCGATACTTGATTAATTAATAATAACTGAATGAAAAAAAAAGCAAGAGAGAAGCAAATTGCGCGAAACGTGTTTCTTACGAGGTTTACGTCGGCTCGTTTTTTATCAATCAATATGGATTATTAAAGTGTGCGGTAATAATATGTCGTTGCGCATGCACATATATATGCGTTGCGGCACTATAAACAGAGTCCTTCCAGCATATAGCGACACATAAAAACACACACACGCACAGAGACACACACTGCAGTTGAGCAGTTGGCAATTTAATGGTCCATTACCTGCACAGCCTCGTAGTTATTCTCTTTCTCTCTTGGGGCAAATGATAAAGTTCGGTTGGAAAATATTTCGTCACGCTTCTACGTACTTACGTATGATATAATCAGAGTCGGAGTTCCATGCACTTGACACACGGCACTCGGAGTACAATCGATTCGATCGGTTCACACGCGCACATCGACGCACTACTATATACACGACACATGTGTGCTGTCTTATACCCGCGGGTGTCGATCACCCCAGTATACCTACACCTGTATACCAGTGAACAGGTACTCGAGTATACGCGGTGCGGGATAATCGACGAGGATCTCTTTTCCACTCGCTCGCTTAGCTCATTGGGGGGAGGGTACGATGTCCGCGTGCGTCGACGTACATTACATAGCACAGCGGGGACCCACTCGCGCCTGCACTGCTCGACTCGGCCGATCTATATATCGATCTCTATCGGACACGAGGCTGCAATTTTGACACTACCACTGTCGTCGTCGTCGTCGTTGTTGTTGTTGTTGTCAGGGATTGCGGCGCGGCGCGTGTCCACCGACGATGCTCGCAGCTGCGACTGCAGCACACTTACGTATACCGAGAGCGTGTATATCGCGCGGCACAGTAAGCCCCGTGCGCGGCTGATCCGCTCCGATCTCTCGCAAATATATCCTAAGAGGGGAGTCGCTCTTGGCTGCTGCTGCTGCTGCTACCTCAGCAGAGAGAGAGCAAGAACATTTGCCGCCGCACACATACACACGTATATATATACTTAAATACCTCCTTTCTCTCTCTCTCTCTCTCCCTCGACTAAAATCTTTTTTAGCTCGAGTAGGCTCTTTGCACTGCGCGAGTCCCTATACATACCCTGCTATAACGCACCAACACAGGCAGAGAGACAGCCTCCTGCAAAGCCATCGAGCAGGACTCGGCGAATATATATCCTTTTGCTTCTGCACCGGCGAGTGCACGCGCGGACTCGAGAGAGAGAGAGAGAGAAAAGAAGAGAGAAATAGCCGCCGCGGCTCGGCTCTTTTTCATCCTATACGTAGAGTACCTCCTCTCCTCCTTCGCGCGCTCCTTCTTTTTTTCTTCCCGCTTTTACCTTCCTTTTTTTCTCTCGTTTTTTTCTGCGCTCGTTCGCTCTCAGCTCGCGCCGGTTCATTCATGATAATGCATCGTAGGGGTATACTTGTGTACAGCACCGGCCAATCTCCTTTGTAGTCGGGCCGTATTCGCATTATAATGTGGTCCACGGCTTCTCGCGGCGCACAGAAAAGAGAGAGAGAGAGAGAGCGAGTATTGTATTGGTTGCTAAAAATTAGCTCTGCTCCAATCTCTCTCGTATTATATGCGCGTACATACGTATATAGCGCATAGAAAGGGTTGCTGCACCGCGCACTCGATAGCAGCTACTAGAGCTACACATGCTTTATTATAGAGAGAGAGAGAGAGAGAGAGAGAGGAGAAGGCGGACGTTCGACGCGATGTAGGTCGCGCTCCTTGTATACACTTTATAACGTCGCGCCAGCTGTAGATCGCGAATTAATACATGTATTCCGCGTGGGCCCGTCGACGCATGCATCCTGCAGCAGGTGTTGGAGCAGATCGCTCGGACACTTGCAAAATCCAAGAGCGGCGTAGCTTTATCGTTGCCTACGGTGACTCCGAATATGGTACGCCTATGTAAGCTAGTAGCCCAACTTGGATCGAACGAGCGATAATCCTGCGAGCGAAAAAAGAGTGAGAACGTAGGTTCGCGTAGATCGATCGTTTTCTCCTACTACATTCGTTTCGGCGATGAAAATATTCTTGTTTACAAACAAAACACCGATGCCCGTATATTATTAATTTAATTTTGAGGAGCGATTGATTCCACCGTCGACCCTGCCAACCGAGCCAAGGCGTACGGGGGTGCCGACGGATTGAACTAGCAATTATATAAGAATCTATTGACTCGAAATTTACAGACTTTTTTGAAGTATATTTCATTTTAGTAGATCCAAAAAAATTACTCCAAGAAGTCGTCGCCAAGTTCAAATTTTAAACTGGTTAGTGAAGGTACAACAAATACATCAATAATTTAATTGTAAACAAATCCTCATAAAAGATTTTGAAATAGTCTCGCAAACACTGATCATGTTTATTGTAAAATCAAATTAGTTGGAATATTATCTTACTCGACGAATAAGCCATAATACCAGAAGACAAGTTTCACTCATTCAATTACCGTGACACTAAATAGAAAGACCCGTCGTTAAATTT
Organism: Trichogramma evanescens; assembly: GCA_902732785.1. Lineage (NCBI taxonomy): Eukaryota > Metazoa > Arthropoda > Insecta > Hymenoptera > Trichogrammatidae > Trichogramma > Trichogramma evanescens. The sequence continues at coordinate 19,868 of CACVKI010144813.1, forward strand.
AGTTATCAAAAATGGATCAAAGTGAGAAGAAATCCGAGGAGATTGTCTCGGAATACAGTTCAAATGAACACAACATTATTGTTTCAAACGACAAACAATACGTGTGTGATATTTGCCAGAAAGCATTTACACTAGAATCAAATATGATAACTCACCGAAACACAATGCACAATAAATGGAACAATTATGAATGCGACAAATGTGAGAAGAAATTTGAGTTCCGTAGTCATTTGAGTAGGCACCAAATATCGGTACACAAAGGCTCTAAAGATTTCATGTGCAACAAGTGCGAGAGAAAATTTGAAAATAAGTTAACTTTACTCAAGCACAACAAAATATTTCACGAAGTTTTCAAAAATTATTTATGTGAAAAGTGCGCGAAGAGATTTGATACCAAACAGAGTTTGTTTTTGCACATAAAAAAAATTCACCAGAGTCACACAGACTTCGCATGCGACAAGTGCTTGGAGAAATTTAGAAAAAAATCACAATTGCTTTTTCATCTAAAGACAATACACGACGTCTTCAAAGATTACTTTGGTGACAATTGCGGGAAGAAATTAAAAAATAAATCGAGTTTGCTCTCGCATATAACAAGAGTCCACGAGGGTCGTAAAGATTCTGTTTGCGACAAATGCGATGAAAAATTTGATTTAAAATCGAATCTATTCAAGCATAAAAGGATAGTGCATCAAAGTCGCAAAGATTATGCATGTAACAAATGCGAGAGGAAATTTAGCGATCGAAGCAATTTGAGAAAACACCACAAGGTAATCCACGAGGGTCGCAAAGATTACCCATGCGACAAGTGCGAGAGGAAATGTGGACAAAAATCGCATTTAATTCTCCACCAAAAGACAGTGCACGAAGGTCGGAAAGATTTCGCTTGCGATATGTGTGAGAAAAAATTTGGGGAACGAGGCATTTTGATCAAACATCAAAAAGTAGTCCACGAAAATCGGAAAGATTTTGCATGCGACAAGTGCGAGAAGAAATTTTTGTACAAAGCAGATTTGTTGAAGCACCAAAGGACAGTCCACGAAAATCACAAAGATTACGCTTGCGATAAATGCGAAAAGAAATTTGGACATAAATGGCTTTTGCTGACCCACCAAAAGACGATACACGAAGGTCGCAAAGATTATAAGTGCGTCGAGTGTGAAAAAAAATTTGGCGATTCAAGCGCTTTGAGTAGACACAAAAAAATAGTCCATGAATGTCGTAGAGATCACCCATGCGACAAGTGCGAGAAAAAATTTGGAAGTAAATCAGATTTGTTGAAGCACCAAAGAACAGTCCACAATGGTCGCAAAGATTATGCATGTGACAGGTGCGAAAAGAAGTTTGGACATAAACAACATCTGCTTCTGCACCAAAAAAAAGTACACAAGGTCGAAAAGATTTCACATGCAATTGGCGCGAAAAAAAATTTGGGGATCAACGCACTTTGATCAGTCACTAAAAAAAAATACACGAAGGTCGAAAAGATTTCGCATGTGCCAATTGCGAGAATAATTTTGGAATTAAATCAAATTTGCTGAAACAACAAAGGATAGTTCATGAATGTTGCAAAGATTACGCTTGCGATGAGCGTGAAAAAAAAATTTGGACATAAATGTCTTTTGTTGTCCCACCAGAAGACAGTACATGAGGATTACGAAGATTGCTCATGTGACAAGTGCGAGAAAAAATGTGGGTTCGAGGCAATTTGATACGACACAAAAAAACGGTCCATGAATTTCGCAAAGATTATATATGTGACAGGTGCGAGAAGAGATTCGGAAACAAACTGCATTTACTTAGACCTCAAAAAATAGTCCACGAAGGTCGCAAATGCGGTCGATAAATGCGAGAAAAACTTTACACGAAAATACAATATGCTTTTCCACCAAAAAATAATCCATAAAGATTTCACATGCGACAAATGCTAGAATAATTTTTGACGAAATTCAGAATTTTCAAAACGCCAAATAATAGTTGACGAAGATCATTCAAATTTTGTGCACCTTCATTCAATTTAAATTTACTCCAAAAAACAGTCTATAAATTTCTCAGAAACTATCCAACGGACAATTCTCGAATTTTCTTAAAATTATGTATGTGAAAAATACGCTTTTTTCATAATTGAAAATGAACGCAATTGCATCTAATGTTACGTACGATAACAATCCAGTCTTCATGATTAATTTGTTGCTTATCCAAAGTTCTCAAACTCATTTTAGTCATATGCTTGGAATAGTTTTTTGGAGAACAGTATGTATCTCATTAATGAAATAGTAAAAAGCGCTACATTTTTTTTCTTGACAATTGTAAATATATATAAAAACTTGAATAGATGTTCAAATACAAACTTTTCTAACATTTGAATGAAAATTGTGTTAATTTGATTTAGTCCAACCTTATATTAACAATCATTACACCAAGCCAAGGCGCCTGGGGGTAGTAGCGGATTGGGACGGCAAATTTCAGAATAAATATAAAAATTTTTCATAATTTAAGTAAAAAGAATTCCTCGAAAAAATCGTCGCCAAGTTTGAATTTTAAACTGGTTCATTGGTTAATATTGCGAGGACAATAAATAAACAGACACATTAGTACTAATTCTAAACAATATGATCATAAACGATTTTTACGTAGTCCTTCGAACACTGATCATGTTTATATAGTAAAACCAAATTAGTTGGAATGTTATCTTACTCGACGAACAAGTTATAACACCAGAAGATAAGTTTCACTCATTCAATTTTTGTGACACTAAATAGAAGAATCCATCTTTTAATTTAGGTATCAAAAATGGATAAAAGTGAGAAAAAATCCGTGGAGGTTGTCTCGGAAAATAATTCAAATGAATATGACATTGTTGATTCAGATGACAAAAAATACGTTTGTGATGTTTGTCAGGAGGCATTTACACTAGAATCAAACATGATAACACATAGAGACACAATTCATAATGAACGAAAAGATTACTCATGTGACAAGTGCGAAAAAAAATTTGAGTTTCGAAGTTATTTGAGTAGACACCAAATATCGGTACACAAACGCCGCAAAGATTTTGCATGTGACCAGTATGAGAAAAAATTTGTGAAAAAATCGAGTTTGTTGAGGCACCAATAATTAGTTCACAAAAATCGCGAGGATTTCACGTGCCACAAGTGTGAGAGGAAATTTGAAAATAAATCAACTTTACTTAAGCATAACAAAATATTTCACGAAGTTTTCAAAAATTATTTATGTGAAAAGTGCGCGAAGAGATTTGATTCCAAACAGAGTTTGCTTTTGCACATAAATACAATCCACCAGAGTCACACAGACTTTGCATGCGAAAAGTGCTTGGAGAAATTTAGAAAAAAATCAGAGTTGCTTTTTCATCTAAAGACAATACACAACGTCTTCAAAAATTACTTATGTGACAGCTGTGGAAAGAAATTTGTAAATAAACGGTATTTGCTCTTGCACAAAACCATAGTCCACGAGGGTCGTAAAGATTACGCTTGCGACAAATGCGAGAAGAAATTTGGGTTTCAAAACAATTTGATCTGACACCAAAAGACAGTCCATGAAGGTCGCAAAGATTATGCATGTGACAAGTGTGAGAAAAAATTTACACAAAAAACATATTGGCTCTACCACCAAAGAACAATCCACGAAGGTCCCAAAGATTACGGATGTGACAGGTGCGAAAAGAAGTTTGGACACAAACAAAATTTGCTTCTGCACCAAAAAACAGTACACGAAAGCCGAAAAGATTTCGCATGCGACTGGTGCGGAAAAAAATTTGGGGACCCAAGCACTTTGAAGAGACATAAAAAAACAGTTCACGAAGATTGCAAAGATTACGCATGTGACAAGTGTGAAAAGAAATTTGGAGTTAAATATGCTTTGCTCTTACACCAAAAGACAATACCAGACAGAGTTTGCTTTTGCACATAAAAAAAGTCCACCAGAGTCACACAGATTTCGCATGCGACGAGTACGTAAAGAAATTTAGACATAAAAGGATTTTGTTGACGAACCAGAAGACAGTACACATGAGTCGCAAAGATTTCGCATGTGATATGTGTGAGAAAAAATTTGGGGAAAAATCGAAATTGAATAAACACCAAAAGACAGTCCATGACGATCGGAAAGATTTCGAATGCGACAAGTGTGAGAAGATAAATTCGGAGTAAAATCAGCTTTGCTCTTACACCATAAAACAGTCCATGAAAGCCGGAAAGATTTCACATGCGACAAGGACATGCTGTCCCACCAAAAGACCATACATGCAGGTCGTAAGGATTATAAGTGCGACGATTGTGAAAAAAAATTTGGAAATTCAAGTGCTTTGAGCATCCACAAAAAAATAGTCCATGAACATCGCAAAGATCACGTATGTGATAATTGCGAAAAGAAATTTGGAACTAAATCAAATTTGTTGAAACACCAAAGGACAGTCCATGAAGGTCACAAAGCTCATTCATGCGACAAGTGTGACAAGAAATTTAGAGTTAAATCAAATTTGCTCTTACACCAAAAGACAGTTCATGAAGGTTGCAAAGATTATGCTTGCGACCAGTGCGAAAAGAAATCTGGACATAAATGGCTTTTGCTGACCCACCAGAGGATAATACACGAGGGTCGCAAAGATTACGCTTGCGTCAAATGCGAAAAGAAATTTGTGTCTCAAAGCAATTTGATAAATCATCAAAAGACAGTACACGAGGGTCGCAAAGATTACGCATGCAACATGTGCGAGAAGAAATTTGGACAAAATTGTAGTTTACTTTTGCATCAACGGACAATCCACGAAGGTTTGAAAGATTACGAATGCGACAAGTGTGACAAGAAATTTGGGTCTCAAAGCAATTTGATAAATCACCAAAAGACAGTACACGAGGGTCGGAAAGATTTCGCATGCGATATGTGTGAGAAAAAATTTGGGGAACGAAGCGGTTTAATCAAACATCAAAAAATAGTTCACCAAGGTCGAAAAGATTATCGATGCGACAAATGCGAGAAGAAATTTGGGGATCCAAGTGATTTCAGAAAACACCAAAGGAAGTTCACGAGGGTCCTAAAGATTACACATCCGACAAATGCTAGAAATAAATTTAGACGTAATTCAGCACTTTTGAAGCCCTAAATGACAGTACACGAAGATCATTAAGATTTTGTGAACCTCCATTGAATTTAAGTTTTAACTGAAAATTCTCCGAAACTACCTGTCGGACAATTCTCGAATTTTCTTAATATTATGTATGTGATATAACAAATTTCTCGAACTCATTTCAGTCATATGCTTGGAATACCTTAGAGAATAGTGTGTATCTTATCAATGAAACAGTAAAAAGCTTTAATTCTTTCTTTACAATAAATATGGGTCCAAATAATACTTTTTTACAAAACCGTGCGCACGTATGTCACCGATCTTGACGTGCTTTTAGTATGTTATAGTACATGGTAAAAAGGTCTCAAAAACCAAATTTTAGACCGCCTCCCCTCTCCTACCCCCCACTTCCGGTATAAACGTCCATTTTCTATTTATATTTTTTCTGAAGCCCTGAAGCAATTAAAAAATCTGAAAAAATTCACAAAAATATTTTTTAACAATCCAAACAATCTTGAATTTTTCAGATTTTTTGAGTGCTTCAGGCCTTCAGATAAAATCATTAAAAATTCTGAAAATAGAGATACGGCGATATGAGCCGATGTAGAACTCGGAAATTTTTTCAGTTTTTTTTCGCATTGAAAAACATGACCTGAAATTTTTTTAGATTTTTAAATTGAAGGCGATAGTTTATAGAGTCGAAAAATGCTATTTTTAACAAAAAACGGTTCCTAAAACCCGATGGTTCCGATAAAAAAATTTGAAAATATTTTTTTTGAATTCCTTGTCAAATTTTAATAAATTTTGACCCCTATAAAGTTTCGATTGAAGCCTCCTAGCTCATACTAGAGCATAACAAAGATTAATGCAAAATTCGGAAGACGTATCTGAAAACATTAAGGAATGATAAAACTAGTTTGATGCTCTAGATTGAGCTAGGAGGCTTCAATCGAAACTTTAAGGGGTCAAAATTTATTAAAATTTGATAAGGAATTCAAAAAAAATATTTTCAAATTTTTTTATCGGAACCATCGGGTTCTAGGAACCGTTTTTTGTTAAAAATAGCATTTTTCGACTCTATAAACTATCGCCTTCAATTTAAAAATCTGAAAAAATTT
>CACVKI010144813.1:26124-73879 GCA_902732785.1 Trichogramma evanescens
TTCAAAAAAAATATTTTCAAATTTTTTTACCGGAACCATCGGGTTCTAGGAACCGTTTTTTGTTAAAAATAGCATTTTTCGACTCTATAAACTATTGCCTTCAATTTAAAAATCTGAAAAAATTTGAGGTTATGCTTATTGTTGAAAAAAACAAGAAAAAAATTTTTTCAGATTTTTCGAGGCTCCGTATCGTCCTAAAAAAATTATTTTCGTTAAAAAAAGCGGTTTTTTGCTTCAAAAGGTGTGTTAGGTAATCTGAAAAAATCTGAAAAAATCTGAAAAAAATTGAGGTTATGTTTTTCAATGCGAAAAAAAACTGAAAAAATTTCCGAGTTCTACATCGGCTCATATCGCCGTATATCGATTTTCAGAATTTTTAATGATTTTATCTGAAGACCTGAAGCACTCAAAAAATCTGAAAAAATTCAAGATTGTTTGGTTTGTTGAAAAGTATTTTTGTGAATTTTTTCAGATTTTTTAATTGCTTCAGGGCTTCAGAAAAAATATAAATAGAAAATGGACGTTTATACCGTAAGTGGGGGGTAGGAGGGAGGAGGGGGTCTAAAATTTGGTTTTTGAGACCTTTTTACCATGTACTATAACATACGAAAAGCGCGTCAAGATCGGTGACATACGTGCGCACGGTTTTGTAAAAAAGTATTATTTTGACCCATATGCATTTTTTTCGAATAACCTGCCAGTCCAGTCGTCGATATTTTTGACTCTCAACATCCCAATCAATAGATCATCAATAATAAGTCAACCTTCTAGATCAACTGCCACCACTTCACTGCACGAAATGATGATATTGAATCAACCATCGACAAGTTCAGCTATAAACAATGTGTTGATGATTCCGGAGTCAACACGCAACTTAGGCACAAAAATGCAAGTATCTATAGTACCACTTTAGGTAAATCGTCGTAGTTGTCGGTACGCTACGAAAATTCATGGATCTCTAAAGCGCACGGTAATTTGCAAAAAGGACCAATGCTGAACTCGATACCAGAGCTAATGACACCAAATGTACGGGCCATTCGAAGAATCATTAAATGATCAGCAAATTTTAAATGCCTCGTTCAATGATCCGATCAATTCACCAAATCAAGCTCGCACGAAGACAATTTTGGATGATCTAGATGATGATAGTTCTGAAGAAAATGAAATTGATCATGTTGGTTTTTCATATAAAAACTAACGATTTAGAAAAATTAAAATACGCATAAGGTATAAAATCAAAGTATTAAAAAGAATTTGACAAATTGCATAAATTTTACAATCCCCACCATGTACATTACTGAGTACCGTGTACAAAAAAAATACTTTTTTATTACTCTGGATGCATATAGAATGATAAGCAATGTCTTAATTATTTATACACTCGCACTAAACTCTAAAAATTGATTTTTTCTATGTTTCAAAAGAGTTGATGACACCATTATGCAGAGAATAGGAGAGTATCACTCAAGATTTCCCAAAATCAAATTCGTATCGAAAATATTCTAGTCTATATAATTCTAAAATCTAATACGTGTTTTAATTGATATACCCCTACAAATAAAGATATATCCTCGAGTATCCATCACATACATAAATTATAGTTTATGAGTTCAATCGAATCTTTGGCATTTTCTTTGCGAAATAGTCTTCTTCGGGGACTACTGATTGAAACCCTACATAACTGTGGAGATTAAATATTAATTTCGTCACTGCTGTGTCACAGTTTTTTTCGTTAGTTGCTGTACTCGGCAACGGAATACCACCACTATGAACGTACCATGAAAGTATAAACGATTCAATTATGCCATAAAAAATAATCGATTTTCGGAAAGATTTAAACCAGAATGCTGTGTTAAATCCTCATTGTTAATAATGCAATCTTAAAAAACACAAAATTAAATTTAATGTTTTTTTTATGAACCTTCTAAGTGCTTTATAACTAAAGTGATACACGATATTTTAGTTGGTTCTAATTTATCATTGTCTGTAGAACTAGATCAATGGAAAAAATTAATATGCTGAATTCAACCGAAATAATAATGTAATGTGTGAAATAGTTTTCTATTTTGCACTTTCATTGGTACTAATAAAAGTACGTCTTTATAATTTAGTATACACTCACATAAGGTGTATACGTAGAGTGTTTACATAATAGCAACAACAATATATTTTTGCATACTAGCAGCAACTGAGATTTCTACTTCCCCTCAAAAATATTGTAAAATAAACATTTGCTGATTGATTCTATTTTAAGTATGTGAAAGGAACGTACGTTGAAACTAAATTTTTGCGAAAGTCAATCGATAACGCAGAAAAACATTTTGTTACATGGTATATGAAAGAAAGGAGAAAAAGAAATTTTTTGAAACAATCACTAAAATGGCACTAATTTGTGACATTTATTATATCTTTTGTCGTCATGCTTGTTTTTGCAGTTGCGATAAAACCAAATGTTACTGATTACAGTCTATTGAAAAAAGGCAACTCACCCAGTGCGAGTTCCATTGAAAACTGTGGTGTTAAGCATGCAACAATAAAATAACCGGATGAGTTTTTCAGGCACTTGCAATTCGGAAAAGCAATTCTTTCGTTAGCTTGAAAGTTTATCGCCGCGCACAATGTAATTTTTTTGAATAATTTTTTTTATTGGCTCTTTTGAGAAGAAAAAATTTCACCTACCGTAATTACACGTTAACGTGTCCATGAAATTATTTCGATCGGCTACAGCGAGCATCTGGACTATCAATCGTTATGCAAATGTAATGACATTTTTCTGGCACTCAAGAATCCGAGGCCAAAGACATCTGTTATGGTTCTAATGCAGTTGATCAGATACATCCGATTTACACGTGATCTACAATGTTTGAATATCAAACGCACGCGACGGAAGAAACAATATGTATGAAGAGTAATTAATCGGAGGCGCAGCAATTCAGAATTCAGTATCTGTCTTAGGAATGCTGCGTACGCGCGATAAATTCTCCCATGGTGAAACGAGCCGAGTTACACGTATATCAACTGTTTGCCATTAGCGTTACGATCAATTTGTATACATTTGAAAGAGAAAAGACATTTGCTAAGTGGACTTTTTTTGTGTTCGACAACGACACAACTTCGCGAATGTATACTCGTAATATGCTTAACAGTAGCATTTAAGAAGTTACTTAAAAATTTTAAAATGTATTTCACTGAGTCAAGGTTATGCTTGTGCTACCTGAAAAGAATCGTTTGTTCGCCAGGCATACATCCTTTTTCTCCCATGTAGATTATAAAGATCTCTCGCGCGCGCGATGCTCACTCGTAACTTTCGTTTTTTTCTCCTTTTTTTCGAGCCCATGACAATATATCGCTAAATTGGCTATGAAAAAATATTTACGACAAGTCGAGAAATTAGCACGATAATCTTCTCTCCATTTGCTTGCCGGATGGGAAAATAATAGTAGCGACGATACCGAAATGGACTGAAACAAGTGAAATTTATCTCAAAAGTGTAATATTTTGTCGCAACAACAAATCGATTAAAAATTATTACTTTCCCTTTGAAAAGTAAGACAGAGACGGAGGCAGAGAGAAAGAGAGAGAGAGAGAGAGAGAGGGGGNTTGTCATAGTTTAAAGTACGAAGGTTATCGTTGTATACATTTCAGCAGGCACAATGGGAAGCAGTAGCTTATAAACAGAGACAAGCCGCGGCGGCGTGTGGGAAATTCGCCGGTCCGCCGGCGCATCTGACGCTATCGCATCGCTTTGAAAGCGCAGTGAGCGTGTCGCAAGTCGTCGTCAGCCGTGGAGGTCGAGCTCGCGCGCATTTTTCAGCGATGGCCGAATTTCCATGGCATTTTCCACGTTGATGGCGGAGCGCATACACGTTACTCTTCTTTTATCATCGAATGCCACGTTCATTGAAATTCAGAGCAAGCGCGAATCTCTGATTCATCGTAGACTTTTTTACCATTACAATTAGAATTAAGTGGCCGTTTGATTTGATTGCCATAGGTGAGTCATCGTGATGTGTATAAAAAATATCGCGAAAGCGTCTCCGCAGACAAAGTCTACGGAAATGATCGATTACGTATTTTTTATGATCTTTTTTACGGGTAAACGAAAATGATGTTATTGTAAATGGCTCGAAATTGTCAAAACAATTTAATTAGCACTCGTCGCAAAGACGTTGACTGTATAACGCAGCGTCGAGAGCCCATGAAAATTGCCCACAGAGACGGCAATGACCTAGATCCTTAAGCCATAAACAGGCGCGCACGGCTCGTAATATTCAAAGGTTTCTCGGTGGTCAAAAGACGCGCGTTATATTCGTCGAATCTGCAAACATCGTGCAATCCCGACGCGACGCATACACATGTGTATACGCGTACTGCACCCAATAAGGTGAATTTCACAGCACAAGCCTAAACCGCAAGCCGCGTGTCGCAAGCTTCGGCGAGCTCGCGCGCGCTCAAGTCCGCGCACATTACACATTGCTAAGTAAGTGTGACTCTTTGCTAATGAATATGTTGGCGCTGTAAGGTGCTTCCCGTATACTGGGCGTATAATAATACAATATCGCCGAGTCGAACGCGTGCATATAATTGAAAGATCGCAGTGGAGATTTGCTGCGAATCAATTTATGGTGGCCATAAATAACGTTCTTTGCTACGAATAAGTGATTACAACACAGATTTACATGTTCCTCCCAACTCGTACGTATATATTATTGTTGCAGAGACTTTGGCCCTGTTACAATAACAAATGCAGTGCGTGCGAAAAAATTTTTTTTTCTCTTCGGGCATGAAATTTCAGAGAACGCGGGGGCAGCGCAAAAAAATCAACATCGCTCTATGCTATATATAATTCACAGGACGTCATAACGCACGGAAAAAAGAAACCAACTGCAACGTGAAATATTTATTTTTTCCATGAGCGAGCTGCGCCCCACCTTGACGTTTTGTCGTGTCTCTTCTCGGCTCACCTGAGTGTGCCTCGCGTAGATCCACATACATCCTATGCGCGCCCGCGACGCACGACGCGATTGTCTGTGTGTGTGTGTGTGTGTGTGTGTGTGTATGTGTGTACGTACTCCCACTTTGATAATGCCGGCACAAGCGCGACGCGACTACTGTGTGTGTGTGTACGACTTGCGATGACCTCCCGTATGTGTCGTTGTTTTAGCGTGTGCACTTACCTACGTATATACAAGCGTCGTTAGCTCGCGGAGGGATATATATCCTCCCGTACGAAGCCGCGAAGCTTTTAGTTTTACAACTATCCTTGCCGCGTACGCAAGCCGCAGCAAAGCGGACAGCAGCCCATATAGTAGCGACGATTACGTTGAGAGCTATTACGCGTGTGTGACCCATCCATGTGCGTCGATGTGCTGCGGCAGATCTTCCGCGGATGAGAGTGCGCGCGAGGAGTCTTGACGATCGCAGTGCAGTGCAATTGAGTATAGATTCCTGAGGTGTGTGTGCGCGCAACTTTGAGAAAACGGACAAGCTTCGCTCGGACGGAAGGAAGAAAGCTGCATACAAGATGCCGCGGTGGCCGATCGGCGTCGTCCCTCGTCGCTGGATCACCTTGCACTTTGTATGTGTGTCCCAGAGTCTGTTGAGCTTTATCGTTCAAAGATACTCGCCGAGCTTTTTTCGATATGTGCTTTACTCAACAAGATAACGATTCCTTAAAGCTTCTCGGGGAAATTAGTTGCGGTTTTTGTTTGATATGAAAGTTTTTCTAACTTTTTTATACTGATTATTTTTAATGAACATAGCAGCTAATTAAAATTCATTTCACTCGTATACCGCGAGCTTCAATGAAATACTCGTAAATTAATTAATTAAAATTTCGCGAAATTTTTCAATTTTTCAATCATAGCGCGACCCATTAGTTCCGTTTACAAAAAAAGGGAATATATGCAAAGTTGATCTCAAATACTGGATAGAAATGAATATTTCAAACGTATCTTCTCGAACATCTATAAAATATTTGCCTGAAAAGTTATGCGTGACTTGATTTTTCAATACAAAACGCAGAGAACAATTCAGAAATATTCTCCCGAGTCTTTGAAATTTCTTCCAATCATAAATTTTCCCTTTCTCGTATCGTGCTGAATTTCACTCGTCGACGACAACGGTCGTGGCTCCGACTCGCTTTTATATATTGTTTTCGGCCGCATGTATACAATTTTTAAAGTTGCCTCTCTTTTGTGCACACGCACTGGAAGAGCCTAGTGAAGTGCACAATTGTGACACATGTCTCGCGTGCCGGGTACAATAGCTACACACACGTATCCGCGAGTCGTGATGCCACTCGTTGCGTGAATTTTCATATGTATAATCACGCGTATGTGTCAATCTTAAAATTTAGGCCCGCAATACGCAGTTTATAATATCATTTCACCTGCGTAAATGGTTTTGCTGCAACTCGAGCGTGCGAGAGAAAGAGATTAATTTTTGTTTTCCTGTAGAAAGTCATACGTATACGCGAACGAAGTGTAGTCGCTCCGACAGATTAGCGTTAATTTTCAATTGTATCGAATCGTCGCACGCTCGCGCTTCTTTGAGCTTTCTACACTTGGCTCGCGCAGAAGCGAATAAAAAGGCCGAAGGCGATAAGATTCACGAAGCGCACGAATGATTCATGTTTGTATTTTAGCATCGAAACGTGTCGCTCGCAGGGGACACTCTTATTATCTATGTATAACGCGCAACATACGTATGCACACTCGAGTAGCAAAGTAAAATGCAATGTGAAATATCTCTTCCCTTGACATACCTCAACTGTCTTCAAGTATGTTTATACCCGACTATGCACACTTGTCATAGTTTGTTATATCATTCGCGCAGACACAAACACACACACACACGCATACACACACTCAGAGTCGAGCAGTCGGTGCAGGAGCGAGAACGACCTATATAGAGCATCGAACCAGTAAAGCGTACGTTTCTCACGTTTTATGCATATTACGCGCTCGCATTATACATACGTAAGCGCGAAGAAAAAATACAGGGAGGAGCCAGTATTATATTATTAAAGCGGAGCGCGCGAAGCTACGTAGAAAAAACCATAAAGTCTCGTAGCGTGATGCATCGAACGAATCGACTCGAGCCGTAAACTGGCCTTGCCGAGCGAATCAAAGCCGATCGCGAGGATATTATAATGTGTACGCCGCGGCGCGCAAGGTACTGTAAGGACGCGTTCCACGGATCGAGCGCTGCCCGCTCGTGCGTAACTTATGTATATCTCCCGCGAGCATTACCTCCAGCAAGACATCCTCGTGCACGCGGACTATGAGTACTCGCGGCTCGATATTATATTCGTGATTTCAAAGAGACGATTTCGCGCACGCGACCCATACGCGATGACGGATAATTTTGTCCAAGTTACTTCCTCGATCGCCGTTTAAAAATTACGAGGCTAGGGCATGAGTAATGCTTCGCGTGTACATCCATTTGTCGTTGTTTAAAGCGTTTATATTAACGAATGCAGTCAGCGTAATTTATAAGATGGCAAATTACAGATTTGATCTTATCTGATTTTGTTACGTATGGACAAATCATTTATCATAATTTGTTATATAAAGTAAAGATGAATGCTCGCTGTGATTGCTAAGTAAATAATTAAACTTAAGATTCTTTGAACCAGTTGAGTTTTTAACACATTGAAAATTTAATATTCGCATTTGATCCTTTCATTTTCAAATTGTCCACGTGCTTTCAATGATTCTCCATGCATAAACGTGCCTATGCTCTACTCGAGCTTAAAATGCAACTTTCCAACGTAACACTTTCTCGGAATATTTTGTTCCTCCGACCACTAACTTAGCTTATCTCTTGCTCGTATTATATGCTAAATTAGCTCTGACTTAAAAAGCTTACTGGACTGTATTTACGCGAATAGTATTGTGCATATGCCTATTTCGTGTGACGAATTTTAAATGACTAACTTCGCAATAACATTTGAAAAGATTACAAATAAAGATGAAAGCAAAACTGTGATATAATTGAATTATTTTTAACCTACTTAATAAACAATGTTACACACTCGTATTTTTTCAAACACTTATGACATTTCGCAATCGTATACTAACAGACGCTGATCTGTTCATAAATATAAATGAACCAATTCCAGAATCGAAATCATAAAAGTTTCTGATTTTTTCAGTGGACGGCAGCAGTACTCGTTCTTTTGTTTTGCATCCATCATTCATCCGGCCAATTAGATCTTCCCCCTTTGAGGGACGACGATAATCGATTCGACCCACGCAATCCTCAATTCCAAGGCGATCGCCAAAACGAGGACGATCGTCGTTTTCAAGATGAGCAGCGCTACAGATACGCCGATGGTCAGCGGTATCCACAGGACCTTCCTTACAATCCCCGGGGAAACCAGGGCGGCGTCACTAGACGTCCACTCGACGACAATCCTTACGATCCACGAGTGAATCAAGGCGGTGGCGTCACCAGACGTCCTCTCGATGACAATCCTTACGATCCTCGGATAAATCAAGGCGGTGTAACCAGACGCCCCGTCGATGACAACCCCTTCGATCCACGAAACAATGGCGAGGGCAGATTGTCGACGCCGCGTCCAGACGACAATCCCTTCGACCCTCGGGCCAACGGAGGCCGACTGCCTCAAGACGAGCGCTTCAACAACGACCCGAGAGACAACGGCGGACGATTCGAGGACGATCGATACGCTCAAAATTATCCAGACAATCGGGGCCGAGGGCCTCCTCCGACGTCACCGCGTCGGCCGGAGATCGATCTGAGAAATTTGCTGGCCGGCCTGGACTTTTTGGGCGCCGAGCGATGCAGCGCCAACGTGGCTGCCCAGTGGAACTACGAGACGAACGTCAACGAGGTCACCCAGCTCCAGGCCGTGAGTATACACCTACTACGAGCCTACGCGTTGAAAAAATATAAAAAATTGAGAAAATCGCGAGCTTTTTTTCGCACGAGGTACGCGCACGGCCATCGCGAGCTTTTAATAATTCGAGCGAGCGAACGAAAAGACAGAAGGGAGATACGTGTGTGCGATCTTTTATCGGCGCAGTATCGATCGACCTCGATCTGTCAAAAAACAGAAGGGTTCGTTGTACTCGGTGGCGTCAGCGCGCTCGGCTACAACAATGGTGCGGTGTACGCGCTTCGTCGAGGCACGCGCGCTTACGGCCATTCCGTCCTTTTTTGCCTTTACATTATGCATTTTTCCATAATCAAATGGCCGCGCGGACGCGCTTAGAATAACAAACGTATCGTCATTTTGTAATAGTCGTGCTCTCCCTCTCTTTCCATCTAGAGAGAGACAGATAGTACTTTGTTTTCGCTCGCTCGTTTATAATGCACGTAGAAAAACACGCGATAATCGAATCAGCGCGTTTTTGTGCGAAAAATGTAAGTCGAAGTCTCGTCGAGCGTCGTCGCAATCCCACAGACACACATAAAGCCGCGCACAAAAATATAGAAAAAACCTCGACCCGGAATGACGAGGAGCGAAAGATGCTTCCTTCGCGGGAAAATGTTCTCGCGCTCGGACCTATTGTGTTGGCGGCGGCGGCGGCGGCGGACGATTGGCCAATGTATAATAAGCATACGCCACAGTGCAGCGCGTTGATAGGCCTTTTACGAGTACACGCACGGATGTCATGTGTACGCGACGACTCAGAGATGGAGTTGTCTCGATATAGCTTCTATTAGACACCCTCGGCGCATACGCTCGAAAGTAATCCGCGCGTCGAGCCGAATGCAACGAAACGATATAATTACGATTCTCGCATTTATTGAGATATAGTCTAATAATTTTTATACCCCGAAGAATTTCCCGTGGCCGTAAAGCGATTTCGTCGATTCGTGCATTAAGCAACCCGTCGCGAATATTAAATATTATTGCATTGGTCAACAGATCCATATCGCACTCTACCGATTTATTTCGCAAAAAATGAGAAAAAAACTCTTTCTCTCTCTATCTATCTACAACGTAAATAATATAATCGCGAAAGTGCAGCCAAGTGTTTATAGAGTGTCGACGCTGAGTCGTCAAAGAAGATCGTGTACGCACGGAAGCAATATATAACTTTGGCGCACGGTGGGAAAATCGCGCTCGCGCCTCCCAACAAAACAATTTATATCTCTAATGCATGGAGTCGCGCGTATTATAATGCTCGGCAAGGAAAAAACGCCACGCGGCTCTAACGAGAGAGACCACGCCGAGGAAATGACACTACGTATGCGTACATGTGTGCATATGCGATCGCGATGTGCGACTCTACGCTTCTTGCATGCCTGCGTGTGCGTTTGCCTAGTTACCTATTCCTTCATAATAGATATTACAGTATATCGCGTATGCGCGTGAACGGTGCGACATTGACGCAATACACAGCTACGCAGCGCTACTCGTGGCTTTTGAGCCGCTAAAGAGATGCAACCTCGATGATGACATTTTTTTTTCTTCTCTCGCAGCTGCAAGCTCAGAGACTGTTCGCCGATTTTCAATTCCAAGCCTGGCTGCAGATCAGTCAAATCGATCCGACCCTCGTGAGGGACCCGATTATTCGGAGAAGACTGAGGTACTTGTCGGCCGTTGGACCCGCGGCCTTGCCACCCGATCAATTGGACAGGGTAAGTGATCGCTTGGTCGTCACGTGTTCCCACTCGCTCGCATTACATCCTGCTGCATTATTTTGCTTACAGTACAATCGAATCATCAACGACATGCTGACGATTTACAACAGCGCAACCATTTGCGCCTACAAAGATCCTCTTCGCTGCGGTTTACGATTGTTTCCAGGTAATTTCTAATTCCTTCGAATCGTGCATCGTTTGTTCGAATTACCGACAACTTACCCGAGTCTCGTATTTTTTTTGAAACAGAAATATCAACGATCATGGCCCGCAGTCGCGATTGGGACGAGTTGCAGTGGGTTTGGACGGAGTGGCGTCGACGCAGCGGCACGCAAATGAAGGAGCTTTATCACCAATTGGTCGAATTAAACAACGAGGCAGCTCGATTGAACAGTACGTTTTATACGTCACTTTAATTATGTACATATAATATTGATTAATATTTTTTCTATCCAGACTTCACTGACGCTGCCGACTATTGGCAATTTCCCTACGAATCGGCCAATTTCGAACGAGAAATAGACGAAGTTTGGGAGGGAATCAAGCCACTTTACGAGGAGCTTCATTCTTATGTGAGAAAGAGGCTCAGGGATCTTTACGGGCCCGAAAAAATCAGTGGTCATGCTCCGTTACCATCGCATCTACTCGGTACATATTTTTATCATTTTAATCGAGACGCACAGCTGAACTCTAACGACTTTTCATTTGCACAGGTAATATATGGGGTCAGTCTTGGTCAAACATCATTGACGCAACCCTGCCATATCCAGGGAAAAATTATTTAGATGCTACAGCGGAAATGCAAGCTCAGGTGCGTACCAAGAACGACTGTAGCGGAAGTTCAAGTCTCATAATTTTTTTATAATTTTTTTCGAATGATTTTCAGGGCTACCTTCCAATAGATATGTTCAAAGTTGGAGAGGACTTTTTCCTCTCGCTAAATTTAAGCGCACTTCCACCAGAATTTTGGGGCGGAAGCTTCCTCGAAGATCCTGGCGATCGTCCACTCATCTGCCAAGCTTCCGCTTGGGACTTTTGTAATAGAATTGATTATAGGTAACGACAACTCATTTTCCGCGTCATGATTTCTGTTACTTTTACCTAACTCGAAATTAAAATTTTCTAGGATAAAAATGTGTACGAAAGTGACGATGAAAGATTTGATAACGGTGCATCACGAGATGGCCCATATCCAATACTTTTTGCGCTACAGTCATTTACCTCGTGAATTCCGAGATGGTGCCAATCCAGGTGAGAGCGCAAAACGCTACCGTATATGCTTACATTCAAAAGATAAAACTCTCTGCGCGGAGAAACAACGAAATTCCTGTACTATTAGCACATTAATTTTTACGACGAAATGATAATTGTGGTTTTTTGTTGTTATCTCTGTAAAGGCGACACAGGAAATGAAGCGAAAACGCGTCTAGTTCTGTGCGCCGCGGAGCGAAGCTCGTAATAAAACCGAACTTTAAATTTTCATTACAAGTGGGAAACTTTCACTCGGAAAGTGAACATAGATTTAAAATATTCAACGCGAAAACTTGCAAAATAATAGCTCGGCGATTATATTATTGTAACGATCTGTCGTTACAAAACGGTAAAATTGCAGAGAATTAATCGATCACCGAATTATTGCGCCGCAGGTTTCCACGAAGCCGTTGGCGAGGCCATCGCTTTGAGCGTGTCGACGCCCAAGCACCTACAGACTCTCGGCCTGGCCGACAAGTACATCGACGAGCGATCGGCCGAAATTAATTATCTATTCTCCTTGGCGATGGAAAAATTAGTCATTCTACCCTACAGCATTGCCCTGGACAAATGGCGATGGGACATTTTCCGCGGTACCATCAGCAGAGAGGAGTACAATTGCCACTGGCACAGGCTCAAGGAGATGTACTCGGGAATCAAGCCGCCGATACTTCGCTCCGAGGATGACTTCGATCCTGGCTCCAAGTATCATATTCCAGCCAATATACCATACATCAGGTTAGTTCAATGCATTCACGTCTATTCAAAAATGTCTTTTTTGCTACTCGTTTATTTTTTCAAGTGCTAACAAAATAATGGATAATTTTTATAATTTACAATGAAAATGACTTTATTATAAAATATGTAAGATGATGATATAAACTTAAACTGCGTTCTCCGATGCTTTAGAACACAAAATCTTTTTACTTTCCAATCGAGTTACATTAGTAATGTATCTTTCTCGTTGAAGCGTAAAAATTTAATATTTTCCTTTGCGATCGTAAAGAAAAATCGTTAATCTTATCGGTTAAAGGAAATACGTTAGATTTTATACATTAAAAAACTTTTACAGTCCTATTTTAAATTAAAAAAAAATTACCAAAAGTATTGTTAAATTAAGTCACTGTGGGTGCAATTGTGCTCTCAACATTCGTCACCGTTTTGTTTGACAATGTCTGAACTTTGGACGGTCTAACTAGCTTGATGTCACTCGCCTCTTGATTCTCGTGACTGCCGGAGCTGAAATTGTCGTGCGACCTGACGTTCCTCTTCTCCAAGCTCGATTTCTCGGAGCTTTTCGATTTGTCCTCGATAGATTCGGATTCACTTTCCGTCAGCTGAAACATTCACCAATGATTTTTTTTAATAGAACAATCAAACGATCCGAATGCATAACTTATGCTTACCTCGTCGTTGAAACTTTTCGGCGATTCCGGTACCGCGTTGTAAGGTAACTGCAAATTAATGGTGTCCTTCTCGTCTCTCTTCTGGAAACCCCTCGATGGCACGTAGGGCACAGGTATGGTGAGGTAAACCTTCATGGGCGCGGGTGTTTTCGCCCCGAATTGCTTCTTATGCACCGGCAGCTTTATCTCCTTTTGCAGGAATTGATAGAGACCTGCCTGCGCCGACGAGTCGATAGAGTGCGCCGTCAACGGTACCCCGTACATGTCCAAGTTGTCCACCATTCGCTTGTGTATGAGTTTTATCCTCCGATGATGATGCTCGGACGGTTGCGGCTGTTGCGGTTCCTCTTCCGGCTTTTGGCTTTTCTTCTTTCCCTGAGCTTTTCCCTCCTGGGGATTTTTCTCTCCGAAATTCTCAAAGTAACGCCTGCCGACGTTCTGCTGCTGCTGGCTGTTGTCGTCCCAGAGCGGCCTGTGCCTGACCCAGCCGTCTTGCTTGGCGCTCGACCAGCCCGAGCCACCGAAATCCGAGGCGTACATTTCTAAGATGGTGGCACCCTCTTCAGGGTTTATGTCCAGGTGTCCCGGTGGAAAGCCGTCCTTGGGTTTCGAGTACGAGTTCGACATTGTCTTGGTATTTTTCAGTCCGAAATCGCCTTTGAGACTCGATATGCCGCTGATATCAATGTCAAAATCAGTGTCAAAGCCAATATCAAAATCCTTACCAGCGTCCCCTTCGGCCTTGTCGCCGCCGCCCTCGGCCTCGTCGTCGTCGACGTCACTAACCTCGTAGCTGTCGTGCTCGGCGCTACCGGCCGCGGCCTCGGCCGAGCCGTCGGCGGCTTCGGAGGCCTCGCCCGACGCCGCCGCCTCCTCGTTATTCTCGACGCTCGAGTTCACCGACTCCTTGGAGATGCCCAGCTGCTCGGCCTCGGCCGACGTGTCGACTTTGTAGCCACCCTCGTAGCCGTACTGGCGGTCGTAGGCGACTTTGGGCGGCTCGTCGGGCAGGGTGGACTCTGCCCCGGGCGCGGCCTGCTCCTCGGCCACCGCCTTGGCGTTCGAGTAGGCCTCCTTGGTCGTGACCGTTATGGTCGAGGAGTTGCCATTGCTCAGGGCCTTCTCGACGGCTCGCTCGGCGGCCTTCTCCACGGCCCGCTCGACCGCGAGTTCGGCCGCGCGCTCGAGCTCGCGCCTCTTCTCGGCGAGCTCGGCTTCGGTGAGCTTCGGCCCCACCGACTGGCCAACTGCTGCTGGTTCTCGCTTCTTGGCTGCGGGCGCTGGCTCGCCGATCACGAGGCTGACGTACAGCAGGATCGCTGAGATCCTGACAAGCTGTCAACACAAAAACATCGATTGGTTTTTCCTCAATGTGCAAAATTTATTAATTCAAAAAAAAAGCTCGTTCAAGTGTCGAGTAGTCGATGAGTGGCTCGTTTTCGATTTACTCACAATCAGTCGAGACAATTATTTACACACTTTAAATCGGCACTATAATTATCACTGTACATCACAAATTGTACATCGCATCGTAATCGCATACTCGATACTTGGCTCGATTTATCACGATTGTAAATGATATGAATTACTAACCCAGAATCCCATGACAAAGTGCGCTCGTAGATTTTACGGAGCTGCAGCGTAGATTGAGACTGAGTTGGCGAATGACGCGGCTGCGGACCCCTTGGGCATTATTTATACCTGACCGCTACTTTCTCATCCGGTGATATACGTATATACACAACAACAATGGCCTATTGCACTAAGAGCTCACAAGTATACTGTCAATCAATTTTATATCTTTTGTTTTTATGATGTTCGGAGGGACTCTAGGCGAAATCTCGTACAGCTTCGACGTTTTGGCGACTTCTTCTCCCGATCTCCACGCAGCTGTGATTTTCGATTCGATTATAATAACGATAAATAAAACTTAACGCGTGCGCGTGCGAGAAGCTCCGCGGTGATCACTGCGGCATGTCGAGAAGTCGAAAAAAAAAAAACAGAATAACAGTAACACAGCAACCACACGTAGATACGCGCGCGGGCTGCAGCCAGCGTAACTGCGCATAATTAGCCGTAACTTTCATCTCGATTTCTTCGACAGCCTTTCCATAAACTTCTGCTATATATATTATATACATATCATATCAATTAAATTGAATACTTTGTAGTTTGATAATTTTTTTGCTGCGCAAAGTTAATTGCCGAATGAAAATCCAACGCGTGTTTATTCTTTGGCGAATTGTTTTTTATTTTTTTTTTCCAATCTGCGTTGCGCTAAAATCGTTATAATATACATGAGAAAAAAATCACAACGTTATGGATTAATGTCTGCGGTAAATGAAGTAAGCTTCATGCGCAATCCTACGTGATAAATATTAACAATAATAACAATAACAATAATGTATAATAATAATTCGAAATAATACCATATTATACTCGAACTATAACGTACCTAACACAGCACATATCACACCAATATTGTACATGAATTCTCGTGCGACGTTGCTTGAAAAAACTTAGCGTAATGACTGAATTATTTCAAAATACGAAGTAAGACATATTTCATAAGGCATAAAGTAAAATAGATGGATTATTCTGCTGCTACTCGCTTGCCTCCTCGTGAACCTTGGCGGGTTCGTGCGACTCGTCGCCGTCGCCCTTGTGCCCAAAAACGTCCTTTTTCTCCTCGTGATGATGGACCGGATAGGGTACCTTCTTGTGCACGGGGTAGTGGACCTCCTTCTCGACGGGGTAGGGCACGTCGTAGGGCACCTTGACGGGGACCGGGACCGGCTTGTCGTACGGCACCGGCACCGGATTCTCGACCTTCACCTTGACCGGGTAGGGCACGACCTTTTCCACGGGATAGGGCACGTGCTTGGTCACCTTGACCGGATAGGGCTTGGGCACGGGCACCGGCACGGGACGTTCCTCCTCGAACTTGACCGGATAGGGGACGAGCTTGTCGACGGGAACCGGCTGGAGCACTCGCTCGTTGTACTTGATCGCCACGGGTATCTGTCGCTCGACCGGGAACGGATCCGGCACGGGTACCTTGACCTCGTAGTAGATCTTCTTCTCGACCGGATAGGGCTCGGGTATGTAGACCTTGTGCGGCACCATCCGCTCGACGGGCACGTGAACCGGGTAGTACGACTCCTTGTAGACGGCCATCGGCTTGGGGATTTTCACGGGTACCTTCACGTACACCTTCACCGGGTAGGGTATTTGCTTCTCGATGGGATAGGGCTCGGGTACGGGCACTTCCACGGCGTAAGGTACGTTTTTAACGACGGGAACGTGGACGGTCTTTTCGACCGCGTAGGGCTCCGGGACCTTCTTCACGACTGTCACGGTTTTCGTGTAGTGCTCGTGGTGGTGGTGGTGGTGGTGTTGTGGCAACTCGTGATGAATCTCCTCGTGATGAAAGGTCGGCGAGGGTTGGACCTCCTCGCTGGATCGAGTTTTCGATTGGCTCGAGTGTTCCTGCTGCTGCTGCTGCTGCTGCTGTGCCGATGCGTGGTCGATGGCGTCCTCCTCGGAGAAGGTGTAGCTGGGCGGTGGCCTGTGCGACTCTTTGCTGTCGTCGTAGCGATGATTCGGCGCCGTCACTTGCACTACCTCGGCCGAATACTCTGACATCATAGGATTCGTGAACTCGCTGTTAAGAGAGGCTTGGTATGCATGGAGTAAGTATGAATTACCGCGATCGTAATTGTTGACCGTCGCGCGGTCTATTTCCTTAACCTGGGCGGTTCGACGCTGCTTCGCCGAAGAGGTCGTCTGATTATCGTCGCTGGTTGTGTGGCGATTTCCGGGGGCACGTGTCCTACTTTTACTCGTGAACTGCCTCTGCCTTCCACTGGTCACTGTAGCCGCCGCCGTCGTCGTTGTCTTCGTCGTTGTTGTCGTCGAAGCCGTCGTCGTCGTGGATGGACTCGTCGCGGGCGTAGGGGCCGTCTGTTGACTCGTCAATTTCGTCGAGATCGTCATCGGCCTGGTGGACGCCATCGTTGTTGTCGTCGAAATTTTCTCTGTCGAACTCACGGTCGTCGTTGCGTCACTCGATTTCGTCGTTTGATACTTTTTACCGTCGAGCGTCGATCTCTTGTGCTTGCTCGACGTCGTGGTCCTTCTGTACCTGTCACTGATTATCGATTGATACTTTTTGGCACTGCTCGGGGTAGATATTTTCCGCTTGGTGGCGGTGACGCGTTGACGGGACTTGTCCTCGGAACTCGTGCTCTTCTTCTTCAATTTCGTCGAGATAGTTCCGTACTTGGGCTTGATCGGGACTGTCGTCGTTTCCACTTCCGACGACAGCTGCTGCTGCTGCTGATGCTCCTCGTCGTCGTTGCGGTCGAGCGCGCCAAGTTTCGACGCCGGGACGAAGCTCCTTCTCCGCTGCGAGCCACGGGGGGTGAACTCGTATCTTTTGACTCTCGGCGTGACGGCGTCGACGTCGTTGACGACGAGCGCGACGCTCAACGTGACGATCGACAGTAACACCGCAACGCGGCACTATATCAACGCAGAAAAAAGGCAACATTATTTTTTGAACAGATATTATTTAATTGGCTTACAACTATTCACTCGAAGCTGACACTTTATGGTTGACTTTTATCGAGACACACTTGCGAACGTACCATTGCGTATTGAGAAGCGCTGCGAGGCGCGTAACCACTCAAAAAGTAATACCTATATCGAGCGCACTGTTTGTGAGATACAACAAATTCGAGAACGAGACTCTCAATGATAACCGCGTAGATTTTAGCGAGTAACTGAACGAGGCCGCAGGCGAGCTTCTGGACTTTATATGGAGTTCGGGCGTGTGTGCATCGCTGGAAAATCTCACGGCGGCGGTGGCGGAGCAGCAGTAGCAGCTTTCATTCTTTGCGCGTTGGAGGCGGCCGTTGAAAGTGAAAATGTAGCATGTGTATACACAACAATGCACATCACGCAGGACATGATGATGATGTTGATGCTGAGAGCTCAATGCCCCGCTCGCGCGCGTGTCTGTGCTAATGATCCCGGCACACAGCGATATAGACGAGCTACCATTAGACACGCACTTGCACGCAGCATCTCTCGTTTTTGCGCAGCTGCACTCGCGATTCCAGCGAGCGCGCAGCCGATTCGGCGAGAAAGAGAGACAAAGAGAGAAGCCTGGGTATTGGGCAGGAAATAAAAGCAATTCAGGAATTCGTGACGGACAATTGATGCGAGTACCGTCTGCACAAGTTATTTTTATTTGAGGAGTATGGTAATCGCGCCTTTACCGATTTCGAATGAAATTTCCAGTTTCTTTCTTCGACGTGCTTTAAATCAGGGACGAGATTCGATCGCTTAGAGATTAATCCAATTTAAGTAAACTTAACAAATTCATAATTAACAAGATCCCATAAAGACTCAATAACACGTATAATCAGAGAGTCATAAAATTGAAATACGCGTTGGAAAAAAGTCTTTCGATATAATTGATGCGTAATTGAGCTCGTCTTGAATAGGCATAAACAGAATCGTAACTCACACATAACTTTCGTTTTTCTGCTATAGTTTTTCCACTTGCAAATGATCATCGAAATGATCATAAGAAACGCGAAGATGATTAAATACATTATTGCCACGTACGCATCGGCCGCGAGAGATGGAGAATTATAATGTCACGCGATGATCGCTGCGCATATAAGTGGAAGAAAATGTTCATTAGTCATTATCACGCCAAAACGTTTTACTTTGTTGCATACGAGGTATTATGTAGCTATTAATGCATGCCCGCAGATCGTGTATATGTACGTGTACGAGGTGGCGCTCCGCGAGAGGCAAACGGCCTGAGCCTCGGCTATATCATTATTTACGGACTCGTACTCGCCAAAGCCTGACGGATGTAACGCGGATATGAAATTAGCCGTACGGCTCGTGGCTTTTCGCGCTAAAGCTGCTGCGCTGCCTCCTCTTCGTGAATCGACGATTCGGCCGCGCACGGAAAGAGATCATAATCAAAGGCGCCACATGCTTGTTGACGAGAGCTCGATGCAATGAATTTTTTCTGCGACTGCTCGCGTGATGTCTTCACCAATTTTCCTTCCTTAAAAAAATCATGTGAAGTCGTTTTATTCGTCACCTCATTGGTCGAGGAGTAACTGCACCTCGCTTCATGATTGGTCGGAATCTCGCGTCGGCCGTTCATGTAATTTTTTTAGTGGGAAAACTTAAATGTGGCGTTTGCTAAAATGTTTATATTTGTAATTTATTAGTTATTTCAATTTCATATTTGTCAGTTGCACTCGATTAGTTGGCGCGCGCGAGCGCGCCTCATATCACTAGTTATTAAAATGCTCGATTGCGATTCCAAATAAATAAATAGTAAATATGATAAATATAATACAGTCTCTGGTAGAAATGCTTAACATTAATAATGGCCTAGTAAGCATAAAATGATCGCTTAAAAAGTTTAAAAATATATATCCACTAACAGGCTTGTTTTTGGTAACATTTCTGATACGATTATGGTTGAAATATTAAGGGCAATGATTAGAAAATAACAACTAAACTGTTTGAAAAAATTTAGACCGCTTTAACTCTGATATAATAAAATATCCCTTTCGGCTTTTGCCACTAGATGGCGAATACCATTATATGTAAATCTGCAAGTGGCAAAGTCAAAATAATTGTACAAGTAAAATGTACATACCTTCTACATGATATCTTCTACATTTTAAGAAGGTAAAAAATTAAAAGTAACTGTAGAAATTAGTAGTTTGTGCTACTATCAAATATACCATGAAAATAGCAAAAAATCATTAACATTATGTATTCACAAAATGTTAAAAAAAGCCGTTACACTTTCGAATAGTAGATGTTCAATTCTTATAGCTTTCTTATGTCAAAGATACTCATTATGCCAAAAATTAATTATAAAATTTCTATCGGTGGTTTTTTCAAGTTAACATCGCAGTTCGCAGTTTCAACTTTACGGGTTAGTGAGCGATCGAACGCGACCCTACCACTTCAGATAAAATCTTTACACATCGCGAATTAATAATTCGATGATGTTGGTAAACTCAAAACCGATATGTAATTAGCGATTATGCGGCTGCGTGATGCAGTGCAAATATTGTTTTGCATTTTTTTATTTACATTGATTAAAAACTACACGATTCGAGTTACGCTTTCTCCTGCAATTATTACGAATTTTGCTTGAAATTATTAAATATTCCAGTCGGATTCCTCAAGAATATCGTTTCTCCGGCAAGAATACAAAGAAGGTGTAAAAAGTATCTTTTCCTCAAAAAACAGCGGATTCGCGCCCGAGATAAATGTGAGCTATGCCCGCACGTCTGTTGTTTTTCGAAACAAGCATGCATTATGCTCGCGTAGCTCGGACGCTCGGGCGTGTAAGCGTACGCGTAAATTGAAAAGATCTCTCGTTATAATTAAAAAGTTATTCATTCAAGATAGGATAATGGCGCTGTTGGCGCGGTGGGAAAATATTCCCACGCACGGATCAGCGCGAATGATTCACTCGGACGTGTATAAGCAGTGCACGATTCGACTCGCAGATCGATATACCGTGTATATATAGTACACACATTTATATATGCACATTGTGCAGTTATTACGCGAGCTCGCGACTCGGATATAAATACTTGGCCTATTGCACGCGCAATGACTAATTCGGAATCGTTTGCGCGACTGCAGGAGTCGAGTCTATATTTTTGGCTCGCAGATATACACAGACAGGATTACGCGATCGCGGGCCGGGCGCTACAGGCCACAAATTTCAGCGCCGCTGATAATAGCCTCGCGTGGATCCTGAGCTGTATGTAATACAAACGTGTGGGGCCGTTGAGCGCCAAGCACGAGCCTCACGATTTCTGACAGATACTTATGCCGCGAATAAAGTACTCCGCGCCAAAAACGCGGAGTGTCTATTTTCACGAGTACGTGTCGTGTACCACGAGTGCCTATTGCGCCAGCTGCAGCGCACTTCAAGCTCGATACAGTTAGCGAGGGGCCTCTCGCGCGATAAACGAGCTTTTTTGCGCGGCTGGTTCTCAGCTCGTAGACGACGATAAACCGCGCGCTCCGGTGTAGATCACATTTTTATTCGCACTGCCGCCGCGGAATCGTATACAACGCGTCGAGTAAAGTAGAAAGTTACCGGACTTTTATCCTTCGTACGGCAAAAAATTACGCGCTCCTGCTGCTCCTGTGCACTGCAGTCTCGTGGTAATTTCGCACGTGTGTATCTTTGGCGATCTGACTTATCAACTGCGCTAACTCGTATCGAGCTGTACCGTACACACTACATCGTTAAACGGCGGCCGAGAAAAAAAAAGGAAAAACTATAGCAGAGTGCAGCAACGTGCAGTAGTATACAGTGTTCCAGTGAGTTCCGCCGCGGCGTGCGAGGAGCGCTCGAGGCTTGGCGCGCGCGGCACTACGACTATATAAGTTTCGCGTACAACTGCATTAACACGCGAATCGATTATCATAAACAAGGCGCGCGTGTCCGACTATACGTAAGGTACAATCGTTGAACGCGATAAAGTACAGCAAATTTTGGCCAAAATAGCTGTACCGCGCTACACACGAGCTAGCATCGAATTGAATCGTCGCGACGAACCCGGTGTAAAATTAATATACAAATGTGTACATGAAATAGGAGCTGGAAAAAAGTGGAGCTTTATTGCGGTCGCCTCGTCGTCGTCGTCGTCGTCGTCGTCGTCGGTGGCGGCAGCGGCGTGTGCATTAACAGTGGCCCACTTTCTTGGCGAAACGATTCCCATAATAGTCGGAGAGCTGGCTGGCGATGTGTATGCGCGCGCGAGTTGTCTAGCTGCTACCGCCGCTGCTCCGAAGTCTCTTCTGCACGCGGCCCGTGTGCTGTACAATGAGAGGCCGCCGCCGTCGCTGCGCGTGCATGTATATAAGCGACGCGGAGACTCTTACTTTCCATGTCGCGTGCACGCGTATGTATGTGTGTCTGTCTGTCTTTGCCTGTCTATGTGTGTGTGTGTGTGTGCTAGTATGCGCTGGTAGCAGTGGCGCGCACTGCGCTAATAATAATGTATTGCGCAATTTCTCTTTACCTACCTGGTATACCTGTGTATACAAAAATATACATGCAGACACACATAAACACACACACGAAAGTCGAGCGAGAACAACTAAGCGGCCAACAGTTAAGCTCTCCGCGAGCGCTTGGGAATTTACGTGTGTGTGTATACATAGGAACGTGAGCGAAATCGAGAGTCAAGTGCTATCTGATTTTGTAATTCTCAATGCATCGTCTCTCCCTCTCGTGAAATTCGTCACACACCGACAAAATAGTATCCGCGACTGCCGGCCGCTCATTATACGATCTGCATATGATTCGAGCGAAGCTACGTAGCGAGTCGCGATGTAGCACCGAAAAAGCTCCGAGAAGCTCCTACATCGATCAGCCAAGGTTTTGATCGATTGGTTTTTTTCAGACTCTCCTGGTCCGTTCAAATTCATTACGTGAAATCACGCGTGAAGTTTAAAAAATGTTTTACCGTATTCAAATCTCAAGTAAACAATAACGGCGTATCTTCTCAAATTTCACAACATCGCGAGTCGTTTGCTCCAAGGGAGAAAGAAAAATTCACACATGCGTGTGAATAATACGCGTGTCAAAACATCGATTGTTTCCCCGACATAACATAATGTAGACAAATGAAAGTATAATATAAGCGCCTCCCTCAAAAGATCTGCCGACGACAAGTGGGAAAATCAGACTTGTCGCTCGTGCAAACTATATGATATTTTGTAATTTCTCGTGGATATCAGTGCGAGTCAAAACATTAATACACACGTAGGGTATTGCTATGCTGCTGAAACAGCATGGGGCCCCCCACAAACGGTGACCGCACACCTATATAGCTACATGCATACACCTTAATGATTATTCGTTATCTATCTCAGATATATATGTTGTTATTATAAGTATGCATTTGGCAATGCAAAAGTATGAATATGTCTGCGTGTGTGTGTGTGAACATAGACAAAGTGAATGGCAGCTTCGTCAAAATTGCGAAATCGCGTAGTCCCTGTAGTAAAGCTAATAATTGCGGACGTTTGTTTAAAGTGAATTTATTATAAGGCACATCTTAAATCTCGCTAATAAGACCAAATAGCGTCTCGTAAGCGTCGAAAAGTTTAATTACACCCACGCAATCTTACGCGCATAATAGAAAAAAGAGCAACTGTATCTCGCGCAGCTTTCACCCGATCGTTATATGCGTGTGCGTGTCCCGCGACGCATATAATAGCGCGCAAAAAAGTCGCCTAAAAATCGATATGATCGATAGATATACATAAATGCATACAGATCTAGATTTCGTAAGATCTGTTATGCGACTTTTCATTTGCTCGGGCAATTTGGCGACAACAACGTCGGCACATGGCGAACACGAAACGTGCTGCGCATGCGAGTCTGCAGTACATAGGTACACAAAGCGGTTGAAATGAAAAAAAAAAAATTATCCTCACGAAAACATAAACGCATACAATACGCGCGAAGAGGGAGAGAGAGTCATTTCCGCGATTGTATAGGTTTTTAACTTTGCGAAATTACGACGGACGCTATCACGCTCTCGGCCAACACGTTTTTCCATTTTCGCTCATTATTTATTGATGAAACATCCTCACGAAGTCGCAGTCAGTGGGTTAGTAGATTGTACAAGACGCGCGCGCGAGCTCGAGTATATAATACATGTAATGTGTGCCTTGGCACAATACTCGCGAGAGCCCCCCGTGTGCGCATGCGAGTGCAGTGCGCCAGGCCTAATATAAGCGTTTGATAGAATTACCCAAAGACCCGATGAAGCCGTGCAAGTATGCCGCGTGTATATAATTTTCGTAGCTGCGTTCGCGCGCATTTGAATCGCGCGCTCAAACTCATGACGCGCGCAAAGTTGCATCAGAAGCAGCAGCAGCAGTAGCGGCAACCACTGCGCATCTAAAACCTAACGAAGAAGTTTAATTAACCGCAACTGACTCACGCGTCCGAGGCGTATACATATTTTATGTAAATTTCGATCGTCGATGCGAGCGACACTTTACGAGTTTCAGCCGTCCACGCCCAGCTGTGATTCCATTATGCATAAATGTATAAATTATGCAATTGTTGAATAACCCCCTTTTCTTTTCCGTCATTATATCCGATTTGTTAAATCATATTTGTAACGATCTTATTTTCAAGTTGTAAATTTTATCTGTCATAATATGGTTGATGGTTTTTATGAAAGTAACACAGAGATAGATTTTGATTTTTCATTAATCTTTATATTATTTTGTCATTTCTTATAAAAAAATACATACATTATAAAAATTTTCCTATTAATTACGGTACAAAACAATCATACAGAGTATAAAAAAATAATCTATCGAAAATCGAAAGTTTTCCTCGAATTTTCACATTGGGGGGGGAGATGTTGAGAAGCAAAAAGGGCCCCTGCTCTACGTATGACAGACTGTGTTAATGTAACGAGCTGTCTGTGGAAATGGACAAAGAAAAGTTAATGAAGGTTATCCATCGTCGACGGCGTTTTTTGTAAATGTGTTACGCGGCACGTATAGTGTCGAGCGTCTCGGAACCTGAGCCGAGCTCGTTTACAGCTCGATACTATACTCAGGCGCACATTTTGAATTTACGCGGCAATCGACAATGTTTGATAGGTTTCTTAATTCGTAGAATAAAGTCTAAAGACGTTAAAATAGAGCAAATACATACGTAATGAGTAGCCGGATTTTGCCCGCAGGAAGTGGGTGAGAAAATAGGCGTGCGTGCACGCGACCGAGTTGTCACTCGGTCAATCGAGCAACACCTCGCGGAGTCTCGCGTTTGAAATAATGTACATTAAAAATACCGACAAATAAAAATAAAAGTAAAAATAAAAGAAGCTCAGTGAATCGTAATTAAGATTGAAAATCTTAACGATACAAGCGCTCATGTTGCCTGCGACGGATATCCCAATTATGGATCTTCTCGAGAGTATCAGATCGCTGAGTATCGGATGGTATACGATGCTTTACAATTATTGATTGGTTTCCGTTTAGTAGTAGTTGTTGTTTCCTTCCCAGCCGTGCTGCTTGATGGGCTGCGAGTGGACTGGTACGGCTACGGGCACCTTGACGGGGTATGGGACTGGTTTCTCGACTGGGTAGGGCACGTGCTTCTCAATGTGGACGGGGTAGGGCCTGTCGACGGGCACCTTGACGGGGTAGGGCACTGGTCGCTCTACTGGGTAGGGCACCTGCTTCTCGACTGGGTAAGGTGCTGGCACTGGAACCTTGACCGGGAATGGTACTGGTCTGTCGACGTGGACGGGCACTGGTCTGTCGACGTGGACCTTCACTGGGTAGGGGATGTGCTTCTCCACTGGGTAAGGCACTGGTTTCTCAACTTCGACTGGGTATGGCTTGGGCACTGGCACGGCGACTGGACGATCGACGTGAACCTTGACTGGGTACGGGACAAGTTTCTCTACTGGGTAGGGTTGTGGTACGTGAACTGGAACCTTGACTGGGTATGGGATGTGCTTCTCAACTGGGTAGGGCTGTGGAACGCCGACCTTCACTGGGTATGGGATGCGTTTCTCCACTGGGTAGGGTTGTGGCACGTAGACCTTGACGGGCACTGGGCGGTCGACTGGAACGTGGACTGGTACGTGAACCCTCTTCTCGACTGGGTATGGGGCTGGTACGTGGACTGGAACCTTGACGTAGACCTTGTAGGGCACTGGCACGTGCTTCTCCACGGGGTAGGGTTGTGGCACTGGGACCTGAAGACAATATTAGTTTTATGTCGTTTGGATTAACCAATGCACCGAACGTCACCTTGAGCAGCTTGAGAAGGAAATGCCATCCTCTTACCTTGACGGGCACAGCGACGTGTTTCTCTACTGGGTAAGGGATGTGCTTCTCAACTGGGTAAGGCACAGCCACGTTCTTGACGACCGTGTGGACTTGCTGGTGGTGACTCTCGGAGTGATGGATGGGCTCGGAATAATGGGACACTGGGGCAGCGTACTCCAAGGCGTGAGCGCCCTCGTAGCCACCTCCGTAGCTACCACCGTAGCCACCGTCGTAGCCACCGTCGTAACTACCGTAGCCCAAGCCGAAGAGGCCGCGCTTCTGCTTGGACGTCTCCTCGGTCTTCTCGGCCTTCTTTTCGGTTTCACCGGCCCAGGCTGTAGCAACAACGAGGGCTAACAGAGCCACTTTCATCTACAAGAATAATAACACAGAAAATAATAAGACACGTGATGTGGAGCGCACTGCCTCTAAGACTTTCTTTAACTTGTCTACAACAAAATTCGATCTATGGAAATATGCTTTGCACGCGAAACGAGATCGCCCGGCCGGTATTATGTACGTGAAACTCCAGCGACACTTTTCTTACATGCACGAAATACAACTCGACCGGACACGGTATGCGAACGTTCGCATGTTACGCTTTAGAAATCGCTATGCCGCATGTTCTATTTTTGCCGCGATGCAAATGATTAAAGTTAATAAGCATTCGTATTTAAGCGAAATAAATCAAGTTAATGTCAATGATTTCGATGAAAAGAGGCGGTCAATCGATAACAAAGTCTTCTCTAGTCAAGAAAGTACGCGTCGTGGAACACTCGACGATGCGTATCGAAGAAAGCAAGGCACACTTGGTCAAAAATCAGTCTCGTTAGAGCACACTCGTCGCTTTTTCGATGGTTACCACAGTTTCAGTTACACTTGTTCGTGAACACACAGTTCGGTGGTATAAAGTAGCCGAAATAAACGAAGCCGCGAACGCAAAAGCACTTGGCGATTTTTTCGCAAAGACTCGACGACGGAGACTCGAGTATAGACGCAGAGAAAAATACACGACTTGTAAGACAACACGAGAGCCGTGAGCAGGTAGTATACACGCCAGAGAGGTATATAAGACCTACCAAAGTTCTCATGGTTGAGCTTGTGTACGCGATGTTTTGATTGCGTCCAGAAGCGAACTGGATGCTGAACGTCGGGAACGCGGGGCCTTATATACGCCCGCCACACTTTCGCCTTCGTTCGCCTATGCCCGTGTCATACGCGGCTGGTCGGGGACACATGCGCCGCCGCTGCATGTGTCGGGGGCCCTACCCCCCCAACACGTCCTTTGTCTCTCGCAGCTTGTCTCTCCTTGGCCAACGTGTATTGCACCTTCCTACGAATATCGAGCCAAGGCGCCAAGATCGAGAGTGAGAGAGCTTTACCCCCTTCAAAAATCCCTGGGAGTAGGGAGTGTGTGTGAGTGTATGCTAGTAGCCCGACCTGTGTTCAACAAGCTGCATGTACATATCGCGTATACGCTGAGCCGCGGGCCTCGAGGTTTCGTTTTCGATTTCCTTTTTCCTCACTCTCGCTTTTGTTTCACATATTACATCTACCTCCGCGCGAGCAAGCACGCGTGTTACTTTTATTTTTTATTTTTTGAGTAACACGGCCGTTTGGCAGGTTCTCGTGGCTCATCTCGTGGCCAGCTCTTTTTTCTATTATTCCGATCTAATTGTAGTGCAAGCTTCTTCGTATTATCAAACTTGTCCGAATAATTGAGGTAGATCGTCGAAAATCGATAAGAGCTGACACGTCCGTCTGCGCAATTATCGTGTCCATTCGGCTGCAATGTGCGTATTTCGTCAGCAGCTCTGACCTTTTTGATAAAGTCAATAATAATAGGCACTAACACGATATAGGGATTGACAAAGCAGTTCATATTAGATGCTTGCCGCAGATATCGTACGTTGATATATATCCACGTTTCAAGTGTATGGATTAATTGTTGCCTACGATCGAACTGATGAAATCCTACGTTGAGAAATTGCCCCGTGACTCTCGCGAGCGCATAAAACGACGAAGATAATTATTAACCGTCTGCGTCTTTTTTTTCCTTCATTTTTTATTTTATCGAATATTACTAGATTTTATTCTAGCTTTCCCAGGGCACGTATCTGTATGTCCTGCGCATTTGTATATGAACGGTAACAATGGAAAGATCCGCCTTATCGCGAATTTTCTCATTTTCCATTAATTGAAACTACCGAGCAAGACGAATGAGCCTCAATAAAACGTAAACGTATTTTGCAGACATTCGTGATTTTTCACAATGCATGTGATTATCCGGCAGCTCGATCGCGAATATCTCGATATCTATAAAAAATATACCGAACGAGGTGTGGTCAGTTACTTTTTTTGTTAATAAATAAAAAATAAAAATATGAAAATCCCAGTTTAAAACTTGTTTTCACGGATGTATCGGTGCGACCTTTAATCGAGTAAAAATGTTTCATCCGGGTTCAGCTGAGCAAGGCAGCAGCAGCAACAACTACAACGAGGCTGCCTGCACTCCCATGCATCGCTGCATTAGAAATGTAACTTTGATGAGCAGAAAAATCGACCCTTTCGCTAAAGCTGCGCATGATCGTCTTCCTTTTGGCTGGATTCCAACGGACTCGATGTAGCTCGTTTAACGTTGCGATCGTGCAGTGTGTGCGCGCATGTGTGCGCAGCTCGATAGTCGGAGTTTTATCCGCTAGCTTATGAGGACGTTAGAAATGACCGAAATTCGCGTCGTAAAAGAACATGTCGCAATCGGACAAAGGCCTGGGTCTTAATCCGATGTCGCTTTTGCCTAATTGTGCGTGTAGTACCTGCTGCTGCTACTGCTGCTGCCTCAAGGAAAAATTTTTTCGACCGCGTAAGTGCGGCAATTTAATTTGGAAATTTTTTTGCTCTGGCTTCGGCCGTAATGCAGTTGTTACCGCACGCTTGATTATGTTTTGTTATGCGCGCGCGCGCGAGCTGTATCTGCCAAGGACACACACCGGCTCGAACCTGATGTATACATAAACGGCACTAATGGGAGCGCAAAAAAGAAACAGTTTTCGGTAGAGCGCGCGCCTGATGGATACCCGACGCGCTGCATCGATTTACGCGAGACGTATATTACGCCGATGTTATAAATATTTGTTTGCGAAGGTGAAAATACTCTCTTTTTCTCTCTCTCTCTCTCTGCGATCGGACAAGTTGTCAATCCGTTTGTGAAGGTATTAAATTTCAGAGGAATGGAATTACGTCGGCGCGCACGGGCTCGCAGCGGCAATCAGCAATGCGTATACACGCGTATCAACGAACGCCAGTGGAAACTCGATAAGCGCAAAATTTTGCGCACCGACGAATTAAAATTTCGTATCTATTCGCGCGCCAAGACGCGAATTACATTATATATTTGGATGCGCACTCTCATCGATCGCGCTTTCTCCAACGAGCAGCACGCCTGCACAAGCGTAGATTCGGCAATATGGAATGCTCGTGTCCAGATACACGAAAAAATAATTCGTCCGAAAAAAGGATCTGCGCAGGATCGGCGAGCGACGTTCGTAAGCTACGTGCACATGTTTGCATACGATACACCGCACCACACATGCGGCTCTGGGATCGTTACGTAAAGGCCGTGGCGCAGTCGCGCCCGCGCGCGCGTGTGTGTGTGTGTGCGCGCATATGTATGCATGGAGAACGTTGCCGCTGCTCGTGCAGCCTCATGCTCTTGAGAAAAGCGCGACCGGCCTATAACAGCGCGCCGAGCGCGATCCTACGGCTGCAGGAGTACATGCCTATACGTACGCCATTTATTATTGCGTGATTGCTCGTCGAGACGTACACCACTGATACTCTCGCGGGCTTATGCACTCTGCATGCACGAGCTAGGCAACCAACATGTATAATACCAGGGATTACATCTTAAGCTCTGCGCGCATGCAAGCACGTGTCTGGCTGCACACTTGCATCCATCTCTCTCTCTTTTATGTATAGCAAGGACTGTAATGCAACTATTTTCGCTCTACTCAACTTGACTCTGTTTTTTTTTTGTGTCGCAGGAACTTCGTGGCTGGTGTGCTGCAGTTCCAGCTTTATCGAGCACTGTGTCAAGCCGCCGGTCAGAGGTCGTTCGACGACCCGAAAAAGCCGCTGCACAAGTGCGACTTTTACCGCAATCCCGAGGCTGGCCGTATATTAGGGTGAGTATATTAATATATACACTAGCTACTAAATGCTCGCGATCGTCGCGCGGATTATTTCTAATGGTATGCGTGCGTATATGTACTGCAATGTGCCTCGCGCTCGTACATAATTGAGCTTTAACCACCGGTTGAATTTTAATTCTCATTTCACGGGCAGAGAGCCAACGTCTTGTGCGTATAATAATAACGCGTATACTTGCAGGCTGTGAACGATATACCCCAATGGGCCGTGTCCGACTAGATCGCAGCGGGAAAAAGGGCACAAATTCACGCTCCGTATAACAATATAATTATGTTTACGCTCTTGAGTAAATATCGACAAGTCTTTATGCGCTATACGTGCCATGTCGTTTTCAATGCAAACCGCGTAATTGCTATCTCATAAAACTTAATGAACGACGCTTACTTATAACTATATAATACAATACAGAGATATGTCATGTATTGTGAAGCATATAGAAGAAATGCAGTGGCCTTCTCTCTTGGCATACGTGTCTTGTACCTGCACTTTTCCACCCAGAAGTTATTAATTTTTTTAGCTCGCGCGCGCGAGACATGACGAAATAGCACATTGATTCGCGCGCGCGCTTAAAAATTGTGCCAGCTAGCTCTATATGCAGCGTGCAGTACATTGGGATAGCCGCGCAGTTAATGTGCGCGATATGTGGGGCGAGCGAGCTCGAGCTAGAGCAAGCTGCGCGACATTACATTAAGTGGATCATTTTGTTAATGTGTGTATAAAAGAAGGAAAAATGTGTGCGCGCGCGCTGCACTAACGGCGAGCCGTTAATAAAGATTTTGTAATATCTCGCATGCATATACTATACTACTACTACAGCAGCAGCAGCAGCAGCAGCACATGAGAATTCAATACACCTGACTCGTGTGTGAGCTAACAGGATGAAAAGTCGATCTGTGCACGCATAGAATTTAAGCTTTTGACACTGGCCGATACGAAACCGACTATGACTGGGCGCTTTAAGCCGCCAATACCTATATATATTATACGCGTGTAGAATTTAACGATTCACGCGATCGCCTTGCTTGGAGCAGCTATACTTGCGGTTTTTTCAATTTCGATAGCTCGAATACGTATACACCGTGTCGAATTTTATCTCAAACACACGTATACGTATGGCACAGCGGACAGATGCGCCCGTCGACAAAATCGACATGTCGCTTCCGGACGATTGGCGCAAGCGCAATCGATCGGCCCGAGTCGAAGGTATCCGTACTGTAAAAAAAACGACCGCGCCATATAGCAATTGAGAAATATCGTAGCAGCGCCCGCTCGAAATTAGGCGCCGCGTATACATATACAGCGGGACGCATATCATGAGATTTTTCGAAGAAAGTGAAATTTCGGAGCTACATACACGCATACAGAGCTCAGCCGCGCGAGCAGGTTTACAATTTCTCAATTTGCCGGAGCGCAGCTTTTTATATGGCTTTTTACGCGATTCTCGTTCGCCGCAGTATTTGGGTCACCTTCAAGGGGTGAAAAAGGCCATTATTATATAATACGGCTGCTCGCGTAATATTATGCACGTCGCTGCGGCTCCTTATTTCGCGCGCGAGGCATGTCTCTTTTTAATTCTGAAGGACACTGCGGCTTTTACGCGTTATAAGCTACGGTATCTCGTTTTTTTGTGCCTCTGCGGGTTACGTTGTCGTTGCGCGGCCACCTACTTTTGGCCTGCACATGCTCGTCGGCACGAGGTGTGGCTTATTTCGCTGCGTGTCCTGACGCGCTGTAGGGCTCGATTATTATTACGCACACGATCTCGTCGGTTAAATAACAGCTCGTGTATATGTAGGTGAAGCCCGCGCGCGAGCACACTTGCTATGCACCAAAGGTCTTATGTCAATGGATTGATAACACGACGGCCGGGCCGAGCGAAGAACATAACAGCCTTTATTGCCGTACACACAATCGAAAGTCCGAATTTTTCCATCGATCGTCGATTACGGGCCGATAAATTACACGCGAGGCATTGCAAAATTAATCGTTTCTGCGTCTATTTCTCAAAAACGAGGTGGGCGCGCGAGACAAATTACAAGTCGCTAAACGCTTCTAATTTGCAAAGACGCTACACGATACGCGCGCGCTCGGCACGACGTGCATACGAGCTGCCTAAGTGGCGCCGCGGCGATATTAACGTAGGCATGAAAATCGCGGAGAGAATCGAGCGTGGCTTATCGAAGATAGTACCCAGCAGCAGCATTTTATACGGCTCACGAGGCAGCCCAAATCATTTTTGCTTGCGACACGTTCTACACCTATATAGTTATATGGCTTTTGAAATAAGAGGATTACACGTGCGCTATAAATACGGAAAAAGTTCAAAGCTACGGTTATTTACAAGGATATAAATAAAGCGTAATATATAGGTCGTCGAGTTGCAGGAGGGGGGACCGGGGTATACGAAAAAATAAAAATGTATCGATTGCGGAACTGCCCGCGTAAGGAGCAAATAAACTTTTTTTTTCGGGCCTCGGCAAATTTTTGTTGAAATATGAAAATTGCGTTGTAAAAGATAGAGACGAAAATAGCAGTGAGCGTAATAATGTATCAGTGCACGCACGATCCTGTGACGGATTAGCGGTGCGTACGCGGCACAAAAAGTACATTGACTCGCCGATACGTTGTACATTCTGACAATAATCGCACACACACACACACACACACACATATAATAATAATACATATCCGTCACGGGCTCGATGCTATACATCCTCATTGGCCGGGGGGCAATAGGCGTTGAATCAATTGAAGCTTGAACGGGCGCGAATGCATACAAACACCTTAATTGTGGAGGCATATATATACAGACGCACTCGCGTAGTATAGCATACACGAGCCGTGAGTGAAAAAGTGACGACTCGCTGCGCTCTGCCAGATACATATCGGATGTGATAAATTGACACATTAGTGCTTTGCGCTCGGCTCCTTCCAGCTCGGCTGCAGCGCATCTCTCTGCGCACGAATCAAATCTATGCAGGATTAACGGGCGCGCGAATCACGAGATATGGTCAGTGAACTTGGCTCGATAATATAGAAGCTGCAGCTGTACTACAGAGTCTATCGATGCGCATAAATGAGGAATGAAAAATCGAAGCGAATTGCTACATCGATGCTCGGTAATGTACCTAAAAAAAATTACGAAATGAGATAATGGCTGTGTTGCAAAGCTACAGTATCTCCGCTCGGCGCACCAACCAGCGCATTATTCAATTTCGCTCTCCTTCGATATTATGTATATATTACATGTATATGTATATAATGCAACGGCAGCCAGTCAAGACACACGCGTAAAACATAATAATGATAATCCGCAGGAGCAACAGTTCATAAGTTGGAGAAAATATTAATAATTTCCATTGAGCCGCGATGTAATACGTAACGACGGCAACGAGATTTTCGAAAATACATATGTGCCTCGCGCGAGAGGAAGCCAAAAAAGAAGAAAAAACTTCATGTACGTTCGGTATATATGCTCGATCTTAATAAATGAAACATCGCCGAAGGTATATGTGTGAGTACAGGATCTTGCGAGGTGCACGAATTGATCATTGCAGCGCTCCGCCGATTCATTAATTTATTCTCACCGAAGCTGTTCGTTATGTCTCCTTAATGACTTCTTTAACACTCGGCGATTACGTATTATATGTGGATCTATGGCTGCATTATGTGCGCGCGGTTACATACATTGCATCGTGTAAATTTATAATTCACACACACACACATGCACTCGCAGCTGCGAAAAGGAAAAGAAAAACTTTACGTGCGGCTGACCTACAAATCTTTTTCTATAGTTTCGTGGCATTCCTTTCGCGACGTGGCATTTCAATTATTCGCCTATTGGGAAAAGTCCTCTCTCGGCTTCTCACAAACACACTGCAAAATTTAAACATCAGCTGCTGCAGTGCTGTGTTTTGTATACACAGTGTCACAAATGGCGTGAAACAAATAGCAATAAAGTCGAGGCTATGCATATTCTTAGTAAATTTTGTCTGCGAAAAAGTGTCCCGGAGTCGAATTACGCAGGAGTTTTCTGTTATGTATATTAGTCTGATCACTATTCTTCAAATCTCTGAATCCCTTGCTAAGAACTCTTGAATTGAAAGTACTCTTGAAAGTAAAGTTTTGAGTTTAACGCTGAAACTAAAAATACTCTAAAATTAATGCATACGATGACATTTGAAATGTTTTTTATTTTTACTGAAACATGATTACCTGAAACCTATTATTACATACACAAAATAATTTGCGCCAGGTGAATTGAATTATCAAGGCTATACAAATAGAATGCATGTATACTTGTGAAAAATTTAAAATAATAAATAGGACGATAAAAGATCAGGTGTGCAATAAACCGAAGAACAAATTGAAGATGTGTTTATATTGTAGTTAATGTTAGAGAAATCACGACAAAATGAATAACAGTTTGAAATACTTTATTGTTCTTCGTACAATTTAAAAATATTTATGTGAAAGTTTTGTAAAATTACGTAACTTACTAATATAATTCCATCGCGTCCAAAGGTTTTTTCCCAAATCTCATGCTCTTAAGGTTTATTAAGATTATGAGCTGTCAATTTGTGTCTTTTTAGTGCATTTTGGTATCCAAATGATTTTTTACAAATGTCAAACTCGAAGGGTTTCAAGATCTTCAAATTTAACATTAACGACAATTCTGAGGGTATTAAAAATTGAAAGACAGAGAGAGAGAGAGAAGAGGGGATGAAAGCGACTATTTGAAAAATCGAAATGACGTTTCGTTATAAGACAATGCAACTTTAGAATAGAGGTTTAACTTGGAGTTTAAAAGTTTTCCGAATTGTAGATCATATATGATCGAACTATAATTTGATTATCGATCTATGAATTGACCGGATGCTTCAAAATATATTTTTATTTATTTACTTCCGAAAACTCCTACATGTATTAGATAAGTATTTATACAAGGTAAAAAACCTATACGGGACAAGAACCCTTACGTAGGTTGAACCTATAACATGGAAGAATTAAAATCACGGGGCAGCGAATGATTTATTCTCGGAACATGAGCGAAAACGTTAATTTTACAAAAATTCAATATCATTATCTCATACAGGTATGCGCTCGCGAAGCTCGAGTTTAATGCAGGGGCAGCGAGGGCGCGGGGGCTATCGAATGACTCGCGCTATCGATGAATAAATCAAAAACATAATTTGCGGTAATCCCATCCTTCAGCGTTTCATATACACACATATATACGCAAAGAGTTGTCGGGCCGGTGGCCGAGTGCGCGCGAGTAATTTCACTTTCGAGAGAGCGTGTTTCATG
The DNA here is from genome assembly GCA_902732785.1 of Trichogramma evanescens. Lineage (NCBI taxonomy): Eukaryota > Metazoa > Arthropoda > Insecta > Hymenoptera > Trichogrammatidae > Trichogramma > Trichogramma evanescens. The sequence continues at coordinate 61,806 of CACVKI010144813.1, forward strand.
CATAGCAGGCTGCGCTGCAGATACGACGTGCTGCACTCACCCACACTCGGTATAAACATATCGGGCCGCGGCCTTTGTATTTATTTGTAGTCCGCCTGGCTCTCTGCATCGGCGTAAATCGAGAAGCGGAACTCGCTGCAGGCGCGCAGCTATACATATAACGCGCCGCGCACGCATAACGCCCGCAAAGAAGCCGATCTTGTTTGCTCCTCGAGCTGCTCGCGATAGAAGCTTCGAGTCGCGGGCATCGATTCTCAGCTGCAGCAGCCGCCCACGAATCGTCTTTGTCCCAACGGAGCTGCTGCTCCTCTACGTCGGCTTGAAAATGGGATGATCCAGAATTTCCCGCTGATAGACGCGTCCCTCGAGCTCTCCCAAGTCATTGAAAGTGACGACCATTGTGTAGTTGCCGCATCGACACATCGCAGCAAATACGACTCACATGTAACGCTATATATGACTCTGCTGCAATAGCGCGCGTATGTGTGCGTATATGTGAGCATTACCCGCGCACGCATTATAAAATCGCGCGATATACTTATTACGGAGTTTTGCGCGATCGTTTCCAACGCCCATTGCGTTACTTCTTTCTTTCTTTTTTATAGCGAAAATTGCAGCTCTTTTTCGACTAGTCGTTGTTGTTGATGGCAGTTGCTGTTGCTACGTTCATACCGTGCGGCCCGGCCCGTGGCTGCACGCGCGAAAATAATAAAATTACGCGCCGCCTCGTCAGGGTATTCATTATATGAATTTGCGAGCTGCGGCTGCTTTGTACATGACTGACGCGCATACCACTGCAGCTGTGCCAAGTGTGTATGTATTATATACTTGTGAGAGATCGTGAGAGATAATTAACTCCAAGTACGACTGCTCGTATGTACGTTTGGCTATTCGCGAATACTATATATGCACCAATGCGCGGGTCCTTTTCACCTGTCGGATAAAATTCCTCCGGTTTTTTTACACTTTTTTTGTGCACAGTATTTTTAGAAGATATTACTGAAAATATTCGAGCGGTTATTCGAATGACAACATCACCCGATGGAATTAGGTGTACTTTCAAGCTAATCTTATCCTTCTTTTTTGAATACGATAATCAATTCAGGATTCGAGAGGATTAGACGAAAAAAATTTGATAAGTAGAATCAATGGTCTCTTATGCATGAATCGCTATTTATTGCAGTGAACGTTACATCGAATCCATAACTATAAGTAAATTTTTATTTTTTTTCTACAAAAAATATTAATTCCAAATGAGCGCACAGTTGCTTGGTAACACGACTTTCTCACGACTCGCATAAAATAGTCTTTATCTTAATAAAATTAGATTACACGCTCCTTAGTTGGGTGCTTTTGCTCGGTGCGCAGCAGCTTGAACAATGGGACAATTCAGTAGCTCATTGGAATTCATGAAATGAAGCTGATTTTGAAGACACGTACGTTGTGACGAGGTTATACGAAGCGATGCATTCATCGGGCTAATCACCTACGATGAATAACAACTTTAAATGCAGCAATTCATAATACAATCTATTATTTATTAGGCTATTGCACACCTATACCAAGTGGTAAATAAATAATCGTTGGTTACTGGTGTACAAATATTCGCAAGCTTGTGCATAAAAGTAAGCCGGAGGTGCTCAGTCACGCGAGCCATTTTTGTGACAAATCTCTGTAGCTCATAAATTGAAATCTGAGATCACAAAAGTACTAAGTCAAAGAGCTTGAATTCATTCATAATTGAGTACTTGTATATTAAATTTTATGCAATTGTAATTGTACCGATAAACTTCATGAAACTCCAGGATCCAGATATACACTGAAATAAGTGTGAAATGCTCGACTCAGAACAATGTGTAGCCAAAAGAAGCGAGGATAAGTTAAAAAGTTTTCCTCGCCTGCAAAACTGGATACACAGACAAAACGTCGTCGTGTGTCGGCGCGTCCGATTCTTATCGTATCTGTCGGACTCGTGCAAATTCGCTCGCCCGCGCACGGCTTTTGTTTCTTATCTGTTGCAAGGCGATGCAAGCGAGTAATAATCACACCCTCGATACGCGCTTGCCACTGTATTAGCCATGGCGTACGATAAAAGTCACACACTCGTGTTCTCAGATTCAACGAAAACCAAATGAAGTACAGGCTATTTTCTCGCGTGCTTCAAGCTTTACGTTTATCGCGCCCGTAACAACGAATAACTGCTTGACAATCAATTATCGAAATTCTCGTCTAGGTATATAGGCGCGCGACCTTGCAGCTTTTCATTATTATAACAATGACTGCGCGTGCTTGGAAGAAATCCGTGGCGCGGAGCACAGATCGAAAGTAAAGCGCGACTAGAATATTTTACTGCGTCGCGCAAGGACGTGCGCGTATATATGCTTGGGAGGAAAAAAAATTGAATATTGTGAACGAATAATCTACCAGAATCAATCACTTGCGTTATAAAAATTCCTTATCTCAGATATGTGTGTGTTGAATACCTGTATACCTATACGACATGGAACGGATGCATATTTTATGCACTTACGCAACCCTCGAGGAAAACTTGCGTTATTAATAGACCCTTTTCAAGGTCGCTAGCCGTAATTCTATCATTTGTCACTAAATATGGATCGAGCCTACCTAGAAACCACTCCTCGTCGATAAAAAAGGAAAAAGCGTTTTTTTTTTTATATATGCTTACCGATCGCGTCATTAAGGGGAAATTGTCCTCCGCACCAGAGTATATCGCCGAGGGAGCTTTAATTTCTTATGTTTCGCTGGCATCGCGATTCGAATATCCGATATAATTAGTTACGTGTACTGACTTACTGCATCTCTCCCACTCTCCCACATGTACACATATACAAACCCACACTCACATACTCGAATATAATATACACGCTGTACTCGTGCTTCCGTAACGGCAGAGTTTGATTTCGTACCTTTTTTCTTCTTTTTTTTTTTTTGTACTCTCGATCGCTATCGTGAAACATATCCGTAATAATGAAATTTATCGATGCGTCGCACGCGCGAGATGATTCACGCAACAAGTCTAACGGTTACTAATTAATTATGCGCATGAACAGGCTCGTTAATATTGTTTTCAACACATATGCCGATCAATACACGTTTCCAGCATAAAATACTGCAACTGAAAATAGTCTTTTTTGAGTTTCAAATCGGTTTTCATTAACCAAGAACGTTTTCAATTTTACTTTTTCGTCTTTATTCTAAGGCGATATTTGTATCGATTCGTATCAAGCGCGAATAGGTGCACTCGGTCATTTTTAATTAGCCACGTATAGTTATTACGTGTTTATATTTTTAATAAGATGAATGATTAAACGGAATTCATAAATGGTTTAATAGCGTATATCGCAAGCGCGGTTGGATTGAAAACCATATGTACGTTGACCGGTCGGCTGTATGCGATCGGGATCAGGATGATTGACCAATTTGTTGGCCATTTTTCGGTGAAATTATCCGTGCCCGAGACCGATGATATGCAGCGAAAAAATAAAAAATAAAATAACGGGCCACGCGGGCTTGTTTGGCACGATTACGCAACGATCTCGCCACGCTTATAAGATAACCGGTGCAGATTTATATTTCATCTCTCTCTCTCTCTTTAAACTGGGAACGAAGCGAAATCTAACGTCGAAAAAATCAATTTTTCATGCAGCAAGGCGAATCGTATGCATGTATATTTCGAGTACTTGTGACTGTGTGCACAATAAGCAGATTATCAATCTCGACAGCTGGACGCGCTGAAAAATTGCATTATAACATTTTCACCGAGGGCCGCGCGCGCGCGCGCACCTGAGCTGCTGCTGAACAGCGAAACTTTTGTGGCGCGCGCGGGCATTTTCAAAGATTCATAATGCGAGCATGATAATGCAATAGCCGCCGCCTCGGCCGGTAGCGCGTTGCATGCATAATAATAATACGATTATCAAGTCATATTGGTCGTGTAGCATATACAGTAGACAGCATAGCTATATTGCAACATCCCATAGACGGACTCGAGTTCCTTTTTTTTCCCTCGCTTTTCATATATAATAATAACGGAGGCTAACCTTGCGATATATACTTATATTGTGTATACGCGGTACGGAGCTCGGCGCGTCGGGCCTTGGCCAGGATTGCGCGTGCAGGACAATATAAAGCGTGAAAGTAGCCGTTACGCGTAAAATGCGCGCCACGGTGCACACACATACACACACACACACACACGTACAATCGCGAATATATATACACCGAGACGCGCGTTTGATAAGCACAAGCGCGGCACGAAGTTTTTTTTCCTCCTTAAATTCGACCGAATTCCCATGCAGCCTCGTCGATCGATAAAGTCTCGGTACGATTATCATAATTAATCTGTGCATATAATATTCAGCTATAGGCGAGAGGAGGAAATGAGTTTTTTTGCTCGCAACATACGGTGGGACATACGGGGCCACACATACACGCGTACCTGCGCAGCGTACATATAGCATATAAATATGAGGCTTTTACGTAATGGGCATAATATTCAAATAGCTATTTATTGTCCTCGCGATACATATATAGGCAGGATAGCGCGCGTGGCTCTCGTAAACCCATATAGATATATATGCAATGTATAAGGTACGCCGCGAGGAATGCATCGAAGCGTTGAGCGCGACTCGCGGCTAAAGGAGGCTGCCGCTGCTGCATAAATGCACTGCACATGTAATATCTTTATCATAGGAAGTCTAGACTCTGCCGCTGCGATGCCGAGCGAAAGTGAAAACAGAAAATAGCCGTCGATATGTATGTGTATCGACTCGCGGCTCTCGCCTCCATATAAACACGCTGCGTTGCTGGCTGTATACATGAAAGACAACAATGATAATTATTATTGAATAACCAGTAGTGGCGGCGCGCAAAGCCGTTTTGACAAGTCGTTCTTGTGCTGCGCTGCCATGCCGATTACAAGACGCTCGAGCCGCTCTTACATGCACATTATACATACACGCGCACGCACGCGCGCACGAGCTCGAGCTAAGTAGACTCACTTGCTATCGACTCTCGCACAATGGCCAGTTTGATTGTTTTTATTTATCCATAGAGCTGTAATTACGATATAAACGGAAATCACGTCTCGCAGCGGTTCGCATGCGGTTGTTGCAGCTTGTCATTCGCATGTATAATATGAATTATCGTCGCGGGGAGTGCGCAAAGATCGTCGTTGATTCGGGGCTCGGGACCCGATGACAGTTTCGTCCTCGGAGAGTAGCTCCACCCCGATCGACGCATCCGGTTCTCACGCGACGATAAATGCGTGCGATGTATATGTACTTGTGCGAGAGACAAAGCTGCATTCGTGACACTCGAGCTTGCGAAAGTCTCCTGCCACATGTATGCATGCAGTAAAGCTACTAACAGCGCGATGAAAAATCAAATTTATCAAATCTCATATACTTCTTTCCGTGTCAAAACTACTCGAGAATTGAACGCACAATTATCGTATATTTTTCAAAGAAACTGATTGAAGTGCATAAAACATTGAAACTTAATAATATGCATATTCGATTCATTGTTTGTTCAATGAAATCATTATTTTAATTTTTCGAATTATTTCAGCGGGATTTGACTTTATTGACAATTATTTTTATTATACCACTTGCCGATTGACAATTAAAGGTACTCGCCATCTAGTGATAGATGCTGGCTTTAATAGTGATTGCATTTTTATGAATTTTTTAACAATTTCTATCAAATTTTTTTTTAATTTGATTTTAGAATTAAATCTTTTTCGTTCTTTTTTGCAATAAAAATAATGTATGTGATTGCATTTTTTATGCAGTTTGTGAAGAAAAATCAATAAATAAATTAGTACAAGTGAAGCTTTTAGCACTGATGGCAGCTCGTAGAGAAAAATATTATTCCTTTTATAGCTGCCACTTGTTGGTACTTGATTATTCACCACCTTCTTTTTCGATCAGAGTATCGCTCGTCGATTAATGAGGCAGGGAAATTATGACACTTTACTTCCTATATTGAGCGTTACATTCGCGGCTTGCCTGGCAAAGTCTACTAAACGTATACAAAGTCGAAGAAAATATTACGTCCGATACGCGCGCAGACCGGAAAACTTGGCTTGCGTGCGCTACTGCTGCTGCTGCTGCTGCTGCTGCTGCTGCTGTCTCGCGCTCTGGCCTGTATACTGCAAATATGCTGCGTGCAGCAACACTTCCTTCTTTTAGCCGCGGACACTTTGAAATGCGCGCGGCAGCTATTGCGCTGTGACATTATTAGCCAAAAGACAGAAGAATGGACGCTCCTGCCCCGGCCCATTGCGTAAATCGCTTGAATTTTATACCGATCCAGCGATATGCTCGACTCTATAACAAACGAAACAGCATCGTTTCTATATTTAAGAATTATTCCAACAATCATTTATACGAGCTCGTGAATCGCTGAAAAAAATACATCTCTTTCGCTGCTGCAATCTTAACTTGATTATATACCATTCGTTTTATATCGTATATGCGATTCGGGGCCACGGATTTAGTATATATCTGACGATGAGTCGATTAAAGTTCGAATCAATAGCAATTTTATTGAATGTATAATTTTGCAGCATTGTAATGTCGGCTTTTTCTCACTTTTGCAGACGCCTCATGGAAAAAGGTGCTTCGGTACCTTGGCAGGACGTTTTGATGGAAGCTACGGGTGAAAATCGTCTGGATCCCTCGGCTATTCGAGAATACTTCAGGCCGCTCGAAGACTGGCTGCGAGTGGAAAATCTCCGGTCCAACGAGCTCATCGGATGGACTTACGGTAACGTTATGAGAATTTTTTTCGTCCTCCCCCGCCAGCCGAGAAAATCTCGAGCGATACAATAGCGGCACCTTTGCATACCACTTTCAATTTCTTATCTGCTCTCGTTCATCGCGATCTCGCGCAGTTACATAAAGTCGCGCGTCGATTTTCTTTGAATTTTCCTCGTCATCGACGAACTGCGGACGCGATACGGACTCGGTATTATCGAAGCAGAGCCGAGCCGCGCGGAGCATTTTCAAATTCAATATTCCGCAGTATGAAATTATCGAATGTATAAACGCGCGATAAACTAGTTTTTCTGAGAAAGCCGTTGCCGCGTTGTGAGTATAGTTGCATCGCGATTCATAATCGCGAGCCAAGAGCGAGTCGAGATCGCTTATCACTTACACAGATCATCACAAGCGTATTATGGCAGCAAGTGTAATTCCTTCTTTTTTTTCTAGCCTCCCCCTTATACGTTGACCTGGCGCACGCTCCTTACGTAAGAGCAGTTGTAAAACTGTACAGATATACATAGGATATTCTAATCGATCGGGGCACGTCTCATGCTCGCTTTGACTTTTTGCTCCATTTTATATTAAATAACGATAAAACGGAAATCGTTTAATTTTATGTGTACACGATATACACGTATGTGTATATAACGGCCGGCGCACACAATACACGCCTTTCTCTGAGTGCACAGAACACGGTCATATACGTACACATAACTATGCTTTTCTGCCCGATGTGACGTGGCCTATACGGATCGTTGAAAAAACGAGTCGCGAATTTTCATGATACAACGTCGGCAGTGACGACGACGACGACGACATTAAAAGTACGGTACGGTGCATCGTTGACGTAAATAACACCTGCCGCGGCCCCCAAGAGAATATAAGGAGAATGACACTAACGATAAATTGAACTTGTCTGTCTGTCGCTCTCGAGACGTGGGAGCAGAAATTTAAACGCCAAAAACGGCAAATCAGAAATTCGCAAGGGGCAACACGACAGTGAACGAAATGGAAAATAAAGAAAAGAGAAAGGTCCACGTGCGTGCAGGGTTTAATCGATCGATGATCGTCCATCGGAGAATACACCGCTTTATCGATAAATAATTTTTTTCGGGATTTTCCCAGAAAAGTTGAGGAAAGCGCGCTCGACGGGACGATAGATTCATAAATAAACGAGCTCGCGAGCTAACAATTGTTCGGCTACTTTTCAACTAATTCCAGTTGTAACAACGGTAATAATGAGCGCAGTTAAACTATATTTATGGCTTCTTGTCTCTTACTGTGCAAGAGAGCGCGTTTACATGATTGTGGCTGATCGCGTACGAGTGTATATTACACCTTTCAGGCCTATATGAATAATTGTCAAGTAGCACTAATTACGATACGTGTACGCACACAAGTCATCGGACAATGTTTTCAGCATGAATTTTACTTGATCCGACAGCATGAATCGTCAAATTCGCTATACTTGGTTCATAAAGTACATATAATAATCTCAATGTATGTACAGAGGACTCAAGTTGCTGCTATACACGCGAAAATCTAAGGATACGATCGCACATAATCAGTCGGCGTGACTTTCTAATTATCGTTTCGTTCGTCGACAGGATCGTTTACTTTTTTCATTATGCACATATTATCAGATGTATGATATAATCTGAGTCGCGCGGCTGATATAGGTAGCCGCCACCCCCCGCGACTTCAATTAAGCCAGGGGGGCCCCGATACGATCGTTGCCCGGATTTCTCTCTTCGAGCTCGAGGATTTCCTTTATTCATATTATATATCTGTATTTACAGCGAGCTCGCGTTATAGATTTACTCGGCTCGAAGGGAGGCTGCTGCATCCGCTTTCGCACTATATAGGTATACATATTATGTGTACGAAAGAGAGTCCTTCATCGCGGTGCTTTTAATTTGGCAAGCGCGCGACGCCTGAATTTTCCGATATATCTATATATACGGCGAGAGTGCATATAATGCACAGTGTACAGTGCGTCCAAACCGCAATGGGTGCACTCTCCGCTCGGCTCTGTTCTCTTTCTTTCTCTCTCGATGCCACACATGTTACGGTCAACGAAGCGCGCGACTCTCGATCGGATGAAAACTTTTTAAAAATTGCGAAAAAAGTGTCACTCACAGCAGCGGCAGGGCTTATCGTCTAAAGTCGACCGATCGAGAATTGACGCCCGCGATTACAATGCATGTGCGCGACTGCTGCGGGCACGGAGCACGTGGCGAGTCTGACCATACGCTCGTTACATTGCATAACTCGACGTATATACGTTATAGCATAAAATAATGTAGCGGCACCGCGTGGCATAATACACGAATGGCATATTCGTTCTCGATTGTGTACAGCACCGGTCGCGGAGCCGATATGCTTTCGCAGAAATTCATAAATCCATACGCAATTACACGATAGCCAGCACAATAGAACTTGTATATCCCTCTTGTATTTCTCTTGTATAATACGCGCTTACAAGTTGTCGTTTCGAGCTCGCGGCTGGCCCGATTCTTGCTCTACATATATACTGTATATACCATTGCTTCGAGATCCGCGGATCATTCGAAAATATAATAACGATATTAACGATGTTGGGTTTTTTTTGCAGACGGAGACTACTGCAAGCGCAGCATCCAGACGGCCGGCCTGCAGGTCTACGGCAACGGCTTCTACTTCGGCTACAACGGCGCGGCCAGCGACGCCCGGCCCAAGCTCACGACTGTACTGCTGCTGGCCACCCTGAGCAGTCTATTGCTGCCACTCTTTTCTAGCTTTTAAGTCGAGTCTCGATGTATACGATAATGTAGGAGTCCCCGATTGTCTGTATTGCCGCCCACGTCCACTCGATTCACGCGGCGTGTTCCCTTCGATATGTCTGTGTGTATGCATGAGTATGTTATAATGTTTCAGCCGACGCGTAAATCGAGTAATGCGGCCCGGGATCTCTGCACTTGTGCAATATGCGTCGCGTTCCTGTGTACAACAATGACACGAGCTCTCGAGACTCGAGCTTTTGTGGGCACTCGCTCCTGCTGCGGGAGAGCGCGCGCGGCTATAAGTGTGTGTGTGCGTGTATGTATAGCAGGGTATTATGCGTGTCACATGCGCGCATATATACAACGCCGCAAATATGATACTTTCACCGACGACAGCGGCAAAGACGAGGACCGCGACAGCGACGACGACTTACTGCCTTACTGCAAAAATCAAAGCTATGTGCGCATACATCGGGATCCGGAAACTCTCGTTGACCAAAGAGTCGCGAGTCCGCTGCGAATGACGAATGCCACCGCCGCACATGACTTCGTTATATATAGCCCATCGTCGATTTCGGCGCGCTGATCGCCCGAGCAAAATATGCCCCCGGGGAGGATGCGATGCGCGAACGGCAAATTTGGCCCATTAACGAGCGAGGTATTTCGCCCGATCGATTAGTGCACTCTTCGTCGGCGGTCGCGACTCGCGATCGTGCATCGGCCGAATTCCTTTTTGCGCAACCGATCCGCCGTCGTAGCTTTTTTGCCTCGCCGCACGCGAAAATTACCACCACAGCAGCAGCATCGAAAGGTGAAAAAAACATTAAGTTATTTACGATTTTTCGTTCGTCGTCGTCGTCGTCGTCGTCGCCGTGCGCTGCTGCCCGATCGTGCCGATTTTTGCGCAATAATAATGAGTGCGTGCGATCGCTTATACATGTAGATGATAATATACGTGACAAGCGCGAATTCGCTGAAACGCAGCGCACGGGTGTTAAAAGTCTTGCTCTAGGGAGGAACTTGCAACATATACGAACTTTTGCACGCACACGTGACGACGACGCGTATGTGTACGCCGCGAGCCGAGTCGCTTTCGTTTCCTTATAGACGCGCCGCTGACATAATCTTCTCTCTCTCTCTCTCTCTCTCTCACGATCGTTTTTATTTTCTCTCGCGCATGTGAGCGGCTTTTATAACGCGCGCTCCGATATCGAGCGAATATATTATATGCCAGTTTTTCAACATATAAAAACGGTACGAACATGAATGCGATCACTTTGTAATTATATACTTTTAAATAAATATTATACATTTATTCTAATTAGTGTAAATTAAACTTTATAGACAAAATAACATTACCTTGTAAATACGTTATAGTAATTACGATTAGCTTTTATTTATACGATATCGAAAAAAAATGAGTAAAATAAGTATGCAAGTATTACATGTACTCATCTCTATTGTAACTGTAAGGATCGAATAAATTTGTATTCACTTATCATATTATACACTGTGGATGTGACTGAGTGCAGCTACTGCGCTTTTTCTGTCTGTATCTCTATTTCCAAAAATCCTACATCTTATTTTACCCCGCCTACAATTGCGAGCTACCAATCCACGTCTTGTATTGTATAAAATTTGCCAAACCCAGAATTGAAAATGCGTTATGTTATTACCGTGATGTTTGTATCTTATTATTGGAATTACGATTCTGGTTGAATTGTCTAATATTAGAAATAGCCTAATGACCAAAAAATAACTATTTAAAATGTTTTAAAATGCATCGCCATTCATTGCTTGTTTTTAGGGATTTTTTTGATACGTTATGATCAGAAAATAACAAGTTAAATGTTTGAAAAAATTTAGACCAGTCTTTAATTACTATACTAAAATATTACCACTTACATCGCCCACCGCTAGATGGCGAATACCTTAATTTGCAAATCTGAAAGTGACGAAGTAATCATAATAGTATAAGTCAACTGCCTATAATTTCATGAAAGATTGATTGTTCAGCTGCTGCAAGATTAGTATGTGCCCAGTTATAATGGGACCCTTTTTTATGCTCAAAAAGCTTTTTCAATGGCCAAAAACTATCCATAAAATGTTGAACATCTCTATCAGGGGAGGATACGCCAGAATGCATCTGATGAAATTTTAGAAACAGTCGCTTGTCAGTCCTCGAAATTAAAAACGATGTTTTAACGCGCGAACGTCGATTAGCGGATCTAAAGGAAGGACAAAGGTGCCTATTTTTGTGCCACTGCAACGGGCACGCGAGTCTGTCCTGGAATATCTTTTAAAGTCATCTTTCACGCTGCTGCATGCAGTCGCGAAAGGAGAAAGGTCTCCCATTCGGGCGACCTTGCCAAGGACAAAAGTATCGAGATTATTCTTTTTCCATAGAAAAAACCGCTGCCAAGTCATTAGCAAAGTGCTTCCTCATTTTAATTGTTATTGTATTATAATAAATATTAACCTAATAGTGGATACTAATAAATTTAAAAATCTATAAAAAATTTTT